>KV014908.1:169148-216889 GCA_001598015.1 Dorcoceras hygrometricum | reverse complement strand
TGGGCCCACAACCATTGTGGCTCCGGGATCACAATTCCGGGACATGCCCATCGGATCATGGTAAAGCGTCTAGCAACATCGCCCCATGATCCCCTAGGTATCACTGATAGTGCCTGCAAGAACCAGTTGGTCGTGGTTAGCGTACAGTACGGTCCTTTCAATCCATATATCCCGATCAGATCAACGACCATTGGTAAATCGAGAGTCGCTATAGATCCGATAGCTATGCATACATCTTGGAGATCGAATAGTGACACCACGAGTGTAACTAGGTAAACACATTTACCTAAAACACTTCTAGTACTCTGGCCAGAGATTTATACACTATTATCCCCTCAGATAGCATAGGATATCCACGCATGTTTGCGAGCGGTGAATCCTCGACAACGATGCATCGACTCCTACATGCATCTGGGTCTCACCCAATACCGACGCCTTATGACCCCAAGTGAGTCGGCAAACGGGTCAAAGTGAGATGCCTATCATGTAGAGTCTCAATTACGTTTCGAGTCGTGAGGACTAATCAGTACAACCAAGACCTCGGACTTATCCACTCGACAAATGGTAACCACTTGGAAAGTCCTAACAAGGGTAGTTCGATAGATCACCAGGTCATTATCTATCTGCATGCTCAGAACATCACAATGTTCCCTACCAATGAAACATGGTACTTCGCATCGCAGATACTAGTCTCGAAATCGGGCGGCCTTATCCTCATTTTGACGGCCCAATCAACTAGGAACATGTTCAGAATACACAGTGACTATTAGATGTGTTTCATGATAGCCGTCATACCCACTATCACATCTGACATACACTTCAGTGCATTCTAGGTCTTTACTCAACGCAATTGTAATCATCATACACACAATGAAAGTAAAGAATGCCATATAATAAATGGGAATATCATATATATAAAGATTGTCATATACAAGAGTCTATAAACCCACACGCCACAAGTTGGCTAGTTGGGCATCTACTCTAACAATCTCCCACTTGCCCTAAAGCCAACTACTCATCAGACGCAGTCCCATTGTTTCGCGATGTTTTTCAAACAAGGGTCAAGGCAAGGGCTTCGTAAGTGGATCAACAACGTTGTCCGCAGAGGCGACTCTCTCAACTGCTATGTCACCTGTCTCCGATGATGATATTACATTCTATGCATCGTTCCAATTTCTGAACTGCTCTACCGTGTATAGCGGTAGTGCTGTAGGTGGAGATGAAGGGACAACTGAGGAGCTTTGTCTTGCATCTTTCTATGTGGTGTATTTTGTTAATCATTCTCTCGTGTTAATTATTGTAAATTTCGCAGACCATCTCCTGCTTAGATGTATGGTTGTAGCATTGGGTAGATTCTTTTGGATTCTTAAGCATAAGATGAGAACTGGAATCAATTTTTTAATACAGGCTTAGTAAGTTGTCTGTACAGGGTAAAGATGACCCGCAGAGTGTAATTGTTTGCCTTTTCTGGAGTTGTTCAGCTGTGTTAAGGGACTTGGTGTCGTGCGATAGTCATGATACTACCCCGACTATTGCAAGTGACTGTCTTCATTTTCTGGTGTTGCTCGCACTACTTCAAGAACTCAGTCCTTCACATGCACGAGTGGTACTAATCAACAGTTCTAAGTTGATGTCGTACCTCTCTTGGCAAAATCTCGAGAAGAAATCCGTTGACAAGATCGTTTGAAGGAGGAGAGTCGTAAGTTTCAGCACCTTGTTCATTACTTAGAGCCACCTACATCTTGTGATTCCCTATCTCATTCTCAATAAGCATCTTACATTTTAGCCTTTGTTCCCCATCTTATGCTTAACTGGTTGTAGTTTCATGTCCAATCTGTTGTATAGATTGTCCAGCCCTCTGCTTTTATACAGGGCACATGAGATTTTGATCTAGGGACAAACGTTTGCCAGGCGTTCTTCGGCTTTCCCGTGGATTTATCATGTTTTGTATGTGCTTTTATGCCACATAAAATGTCTAAATGCAGCCGGAGAATGTCGTTGCTGGTGGGTTTGGATGGAAGGATTTGAAATGCATGGATGACTCAAATACAACATTTAAGTTATATTTATATTAACCACAATGGATTTTAAAGAATTTCAGTATTCTAAGGATTTGAATCTATTGTTACTAGTTTAACTATAGTGTAAGCAAATTTGGAGATAGATTGGATTCTACACCTTGCCTTTGAGTGTAACCTTTCGCGACCAGTCGTGCCTTGTAGGTCATTACCTTTCCATCAGGCCCAAGTTTCCTCTTGTATACCCATTTACACCCAATAGGAACAATTCCTTTGGGAGGGTTAACGAGAGTCCAAACTTGGTTAGCATGCATCGAGTCAAACTCAGACTGCATTGCTTCAAGCCACAAATTAGAATCAGCATCAGAAATTGCCTCCTTGAAAGTTCTTGGATCAGATCCAACAACTTGATCACCCTGATCATCTTCAAGGAGAAAACCATATCTCTCAGGAGCTCTAGGAATCCTTTCGGATCTCCTAGGTGCGACCATTTCTGGTACTGGCTCTGTAGGTGCAGAAGACTCATCTGGTACTTCAGTTGGTTCTCGAACCTCTTCGAGTTCTACTATTTTTCCCTTTCTATCAAGTAGAAATTCCCTTTCCATAAAGGTGGCATTCCTGGAAACAAACACTTTTGTTTCGCTGGGATAGTACAAGTAGTATCCAATGGAATTCTTTGGATACCCAATAAAGTAGCATAAGATGGATCTCGTATCCAGCTTATCTCCCACTGTCTGCTTCACGTAAGTAGGACATCCCCAAATCCTCATAAATGAGTACTTGGGTGGTTTTCCCATCCATATCTCATACGGATTTTTATCCACTGCCTTGGTGTGGACATTGTTCAACAACATTACCGCCGTTTCGAGCGCATAGCCCCAAAACGAGGTAGGAAGCTCAGTGAAGCTCATCATAGATCGAACCATGTCCAACAAGGTCCGATTATGACGCTCCCATACACCATTGAGCTGTGGTGTGGCAGGAGGGGTCCACTGTGAGAGAATCCCATTCTCTTTCAGATAGTCTTGAAATTCAGCATTTAAGTATTCACCAACTCGATCAGATCGAAGTGCTTTAATACTTTTGCCTAATTGATTTTCTACTTCAGCCTTGAATTCTTTGAACCTTTCAAAGGATTCAGACTTGTACTTCATCAAGTACAAGTACCCATACGTTGAGTAATCATCGGTAAAGGTGATGAAGTATGTGTGACCATGTTTAGTACCAATACTAAACGGGCCGCACACATCAGTATGGATCAAATCCAATAGGCCTTTGGCACGCTCACCCTTGCCCTTGAAAGGTTGCTTGGTCATCTTTCCCTTAAGACAAGATTCACAAGTCGGTAGGGAGTTGATGTCTGACAGATCAAACAAGTCACTCCTAACCAACTTGTTCATCCTACTTAGAGAAATGTGACCTAGCCTAGCGTGCCAAAGTTGTGCTGGGTTCAAGTTATCGTGTTTCCGTTTAATCGTTGTTGTATGTGCTTCGACATCGCGAGTTGGAACGTCTTTTAATTTTAAGGTGTATAAATCGTTTTCGCGTTCCCCAATTCCAATTAAACATTTATTCTTGTAAATATTGCAAATCGAATTAGCAAACATACAAGAATATACACCTCTAGCCACAATATCCCGGATTATGTGGTATTTCCTCAGTATGTGTTTGGATCTCTGGTGAGACCTAGGCTCCTTTACTTGCGCAACGGCACCCGTGTTGTCGCAGTACACCGGGACTGGACCAACTCCATTAGGAATGACGCCCAAATCTTGGACGAAATTCCTTATCCAAACGGCCTCCTTAGCAGCAGCTGATGCTGTAATGTACTCAGCCTCAGTGGTTGAATCCGCGATGGTGTCTTTCTTGGAACTCTTCCAAGATACAACACCACCATTGAGCATGAATACAAATCCAGAGGTTGATTTCGAATCATCCTCGTCACACTGGAAGCTAGAATCTGTGTAGCCTTCCAGTTTCAGTTCACCACCCCCATAGACCATGAACATATTCTTAGTCCTTCGTAAGTACTTAAGAATATCCTTCACAGCCTTCCAATGCAATTGGCCGGGGTTGGCTTGGTAGCGGCTCGTGACACTCAGAGCATACGCGACATCCGGTCTTGTCGATATCATGCCATACATAATACTACCTATTGCCGAGGCATATGGTACACGTGCCATACTCTCTATCTCCTCATCTGTCTTTGGACACATAGACTTAGATAGAGTGACCCCGCGGCACATAGGTAGGTGTCCTCTCTTGGACTCTTCCATAGAGAACCTCTTAAGTATGGTATCGATGTAGGTAGCTTGGGTGAGTCCGAGCATCCGTTTAGATCTATCCCGATAGATCTGTATTCCAAGAATATAGGATGCTTCACCCATGTCCTTAATCGAAAATCTACTAGACAATTTTAGTTGACTACAACATTCTACATCATTCCCAATGAGTAGAATGTCGTCCACATAAAGTACAAGGAATGTCACAACGCTTTTAACTACCTTCTTGTAAACACATGGCTCCTCGGGATTCTTGATGAAACCAAATTCCTTAATTGTTTCATCGAATCTCAGGTTCCAACTCCTTGATGCTTGTTTGAGACCTTAGATCGATCTCTGAAGCTTGCATACCTTATGCTCGCTTCCAACAGATGTGAAACCCTCAGACTGCGTCATATAGATCTCTTCCTTAATGTTTCCATTAAGGAACGCAGTTTTCACATCCATTTGCCATATCTCATAGTCGTACCATGCGGCTATGGCTAACAAGATTATAATTGACTTGAACATTGCGACTGGCGAGAAGGTTTCATCATAGTCAACACCTTGCCTTTGAGTGTAACCTTTCGTGACCAGTCGTGCCTTGTAGGTCATTACCTTACCATCAGGTCCCAAGTTTCCTCTTGTATACCCCATTTACACCCAATTAGGAACCAATTCCTTTGGGAGGTTTAACGAGAGTCCAAACTTGGTTAGCATGCATCGAGTCAAACTCAGACTGCATTGCTTCAAGCCACAAATTGAATCAGCATCAGAAATTGCCTCCTTGAAAGTTCTTGGATCAGATCCAAAAACTTGATCACCTTGATCATCTTCAAGGAGAAAACCATATCTCTCAGGAGCCCTAGGAACCCTTTCGGATCTCCTAGGTGCGACCATTTCTGGCACTGGCTCTGGAGGCACAGGAGATTCACTTGGTACTTCAGTTGGTTCTCGAACCTCTTCGAGTTCTACTATCTTGCCCTTTCTATCAAGTAGAAATTCCCTTTCCATGCACACATCAGTATGGATTAAATCCAATAGGCCTTGAGCACGCTCACCCTTGCCCTTGAAGGGTTGCTTGGTCATCTTTCCTTTCAGACAGGATTCATAAGTCGGTAGGGAGTTGATGTCTGACAGATCAAACAGGTCACTCCTAACTAACTTGTTCATCCTACTTATGGAAATGTGACCTAGCCTAGCGTGCCAGAGTTGTGCTGGGTTCAAGTTATCGTGTTTCCGTTTAATCGTTGTTGTATGTTCTTCGCCATCGTGCGTTGGAACGTCTTTTAATTTTAAGGTGTACAAATCGTTTATGCGTTCCCCAATTCCAATCAAACATTTTCTTGTAAATATTGCAAATCGAATTAGGAAATAGCAAAGAATATACATCTCTATCAAGCATAGGAATAGAAATAATGTTTTTAATCAATTCAGGAACAAATAAAACGTCTCGTAACAACAACTTAAAATCTGAAGACAGAAATAAATAAACATCTCCTATAGCTATAGCAGCAACCCTTGCTCCATTGCCAAGCCTCAAGTGGGTCTCACCCTCTATAAGACGTCGACTTCTTGTCATCACCTGCAAATCATTGCAGATATGAGATCCACATCCGGTATCAATTACCCAAGAAGTTGAATTAAGAGACATATTTATTTCAATGTAGAACATACCTTTCGCATTTCGCAACTGCTCGAGGTACTCCTTGCAGTTCCTCCTCCAATGCCCAGCCTTGTGGCAGTGGTGGCAAACGTCCTTGCTCTTGTTTGGCTTAGAAGCCTTTGCCTTTGGCTTCTTGGCAGACTTTTCCTCTTTCGCAGGAGCAGAACGCTTCTTGCTCTTGCGTCTCGGCCCCTTCTTCGCAGAGGAAGAAGAACCCAGAAGGAGGACGGGTTTGTCCTTCTTTATAGTCCCCTCAAACACTACAAGCATGTTAACCACCTCTTCAAGGGTGGCCTCCAGCTTGTTCATGTTGAAGTTGACCACAAAGGGGTCAAATACAGCAGGCAGTGAGAGGAGAAGTACATCTACAGACAGCTCGTGTGGAAGTGCGATATCAAGGCCCGACAGATTTTCAACGAGCCCAATCATACGAACCCCATGCTCGCGGACCGAAGTCCCATCGCGCATGCGGCTCATCATCAGCTCCTCGACAGCCGTGAACCTCTCATGTCGAGAGTTCTCCTCGTACAGTTCCTTGAGATGAAAGAGTATGGAAGAGGCATACTTTGTCTTCTCAAAGCGCCGTTGCATTTCATTGGAAATCGATGCCATCACATAGCACCGAGCTTTAACCTCGTCGTCACGCCATTGGTTAAGCGTAATCAGCTCCTCAGGGCTGATATCGGCAGGGGTTTCCTCCGGAGGGCACTTCTCTATCGTATAGAGGAGCTTCTCCGAAGCCAATACAAGATTGAGGTTCCGGAGCCAGTCTTGGTAGTTCAGACCGGTGAACCTGTTGCTATCCAGTATAGCAGCGATCGGGTTTTTCATCGAAACCATTTTATAAAGCAGTTATACCGAAAAGAAAACAGACATACATTACTAACTATATATAAAATAAGCGCTAAGACATAAAACATGGTCATTTAGTTTTATGAATTATCCTCCCACTATTTTAACGATTTCACCACCCTCTAATGAAATCGAGAAAACAGGTTTTTTTAGTGGCTACACGGAGCCCAATCAAGCGATCATGGACCCGAATAATATCAGCCATCCATGACCTCAAAAGGTAGTTTCCGATTGCAATCGGTGCAACCTCCATGTATTCACCTCACGTCCAGTAAGGGCCCAATAATATGACGCCGTTTACTATCACGTGTCAAGATTGACCCATCAATGTTGAGTCGTGAAGGACGGTCCCCTTAACGTCCCCAATAATATGAGCCAATGTTAAAGGGAGTTTCAGCCGACTCACAACAGTTGTCAATGGCGTGGACAGCTTTCCGGCATACATGACCCCCTCAATAATATGAGTCGGGCCATGTATACGGGTAGCATCGATGTACACTCATTGTTGATGGAAGTTAGGGTTAATTTAAACAATTTTAAATACCCTTTTGTTTATCGAATAAACATTTTATCTTGATATAAGTTTTAAATCAACTTCAAAACGAGGGATTTTATTTTTGAAAAAACTTTGGTCTCATGCATATTTAAATCTAATTTAAAACATGCAACATGCGGATTCAATTAATCTATATATCAACATATATAAACAAATATTGGGATGATCGATCGCGAGAGCTATGCGGTCTGTGGTTGCCAGCCACGGACCTGGGTCCAATCCTAGGGGTAATGCAATATGCAATGTAATCCTATTACAAAGCTTTCCGGTTTTACAGATCTTCGGTCTTCAATATCTTGATCGTCATCGTCCACCGTCTTCGGATGTCCTCCCACTAAATCTAGTAATTTACATTTAAATTTACTATGACAAATAAGGGATACATTTATCAAGGGGTGGGAACGGGCCAGAAACAGGCCCACTTTAAATGATGATCAAATATTTACAAACCGAAATCATACAAAACCTATTGCATACACTAACACATTGGGCACGACTCTCGATCACCCCAATCATGAAATTAATATAGTTAACATGCATAATCAAATAATCTGATTATTTATCGTGAAATCATATTCTAATTACGAATTCGTATTTTATAATAAAATCGTATTTTGCCGATAAAAACAAATTTTAATCAACAAAATCATATTTCATTATAAAATCATATTTAATAATTAAAATCACATTTTACTAATTTTAATTGTATCATATTGGGCTTAAAACAATTCTAGGCCCAAAAAACTTAAAATTTCAAAATCGACAAAACGGGCCCGACATCGTGTACCGGCCCGAAAACTTGTGTTGATTGTATGATGATTCCGTGATCATATTTGTTTTGTGCGTGAAATATATGTATAATATTTAAGCATGAGTCTGCTGTGCATTCAAGCATACATATTGAGCCTGATTCCTTTGAGAGCTGAATTCCTTTGCACGTTGTGATCGGACGGCTGAGTCGTCGCGCATGAAAGGTCCAACGCTGCTTATGATGTGGTGGTCGGCTGAGTCGTCGTGACTGAATACCACTGCCTTGTGATGGTCGGCTGAGTCGTCGCACCTGAAGATCACAAGATGATGATGATTGATGAGATCTGCACAGCTGAGTCGTTGTGCCTTGTCTACCGATGATTCTTGGTAGCCCTTTCATGCATTGCACAATTGAGATATTGAATTGTCTGATATGATAGATGCTTTTATTGTGCTCTTTGTCCAGATGTCGACTGCCCCTTCACAATGAGCTATATGCTAGAACTGATATCAGAAGTCATTTGATCAAGTACAAAAGGACCTAAGGAGAGCTTCTAAGCCATAAATCATAAAGTGCAAGAAACTAAATGAAGGGATCTGGGTTATTGTCCCCGAATCCAAGTTATGAAAGAAAGTAATGAAAGAAAGTTAAGAAAGAAAGTTTTAAGAAAGTTTACGAAAGAATGTTTACGTTTAAATGAAGTTCCTTTAAACTCAGTTATGTAAATTTTCAGATGTCTGCCTGCGTTAAATGACTTTGTTATTACTCATATTTTACTTGCTGAGCCCCTAGGCTCATTAGCTTTTAAAATGGTGCAGGTGAGACAGTTAAGGGACAAGCGGAAGGTGGAAGCTGAGACAGCTGGGTGGTGAAGTATTTATCTGTGGCAACGTTTCCCGTGTCTTAGATGTTGTTGTCTTTTATCTTAGACATCTGTATTAGATCTATTGCAACAGTAGTAAATTCATATAGAATTTCAGATGTTGTAATATCGCATTTGAAGTATATAAATGAAATCTGTTTTCCGCAAATTTTCAGTACTAAGCGCTGAACGTGTGTGTCAGATTTGTGTTTGTGTTTCGAAATATTTCTAAGTTATAAGAAATACAGTTTATAACAAATTGTCATTCAGCCCTTCTTTTTATTTCAAAATTTTACTTCACCTAAAATCCGTGACCCCGTGGGTTCGGACGTCACATTTACGGGGCAAAATGTGAAGTATTCATCGACCATCAAAGCCTCAAGTATATATTCACTTAGAAAGAATTGAACCTGAGACAGAGACGATGGCTCGAACTTTTAAAAGACTACGACTTGACAATATACTACCACCCAGGAAAGGCAAATAAGGTAGCCGATGCGTTAAGTCGGAAGAACATGAACAAGGTTGTAACGCCACAAAATCCATAGGACAACATAAATGAACCTTTTTTTTAAGGGATAAATTGATATACAAATTATTTTATGTGAAAGCTGATTTCTTAAGTTTCAGCATTGAGACACGACGCGAGCAGATTCCAGGTAGATTTCACCTCAAGCGCAAGACACGAGCAGATTTCTTAGTTATTCGAAAATGTTTTAATGAGCAAATTATTCTTTTTAAAACCTTTTTGGCAATTTGCAAGATTAAAATACCGAGAGGGAAATTTTACTAAATTTCACAAATATAGGTATGGTATTTCATGCTTAATCATAACACATCACCTGCCACTAATCCATCTCCCTTATAATATTTGTTTCGAAAGAAAAGTGAAGTTGATTTTCAACTTGTTGAAGAAAACTATTTCTTGTTCTATCAAATATTTCAAAGAAGCTCGTTGTGGTGGCTTGAGGGAGGATCTCTGCAGGAATCAACTTACCTTGTGTTTCTCGGTTTAAGGCAAGTAAAAGCTGATTCTTGCTACACCATTTTAAAGCATATATTGTTTTTCAGTATGTGTTTTCTTGCCTGTTTATGCTAAAGATAAAGTTAAGTTCATGTTTACGTATGTTCAAGAATGTTTAAGAAAAGAAAAGATCGGGTTCAAAGATATGTTTTCCATTTATAAAACTTCTCAGAATGTTTTAATGAAGATGATGATGTTTTCAAAGTACTAAGTAGTTCAGATTTGAGTTCAATATATGTTCATGAAAGTTCTTATTTCTGGTGAATGGTGACGTCTGAACTTGACTCCAAGTCATCGGTGATGCTAGTTGAATCAGAATCTAGTTCTGGTTTGATAGGCAGAACTGGTATCTGGGATGTCGTTCGTGATATTGCAGCACCAATTCCATAGTCAGATTCTGTTCCTTACGATAGCAACCAGATGTCTTGTTCATATCCAAAATTAGTCATGTTCTATACTGTTGACCACTTCACTTCTGTATTGACGTCTGAATGACCTTATCTTTATAACTGTTGACTTCATTGACATCTGAGTTGACCAATCTAATTGTGTTGACATCTGAATTATCTCATTTCGAAATATTGACATCTGAGTTGACTAAGGTCAAATATGATTCCTTTCTAAACACTATCTTGTGATGACATCTGTTTTTCCCGAATATAAACCCGAGTTCACATCTGTTTCGCGCTAACGATGCTATATCATTAGTGATATCTATTTTTCCGTTAGCGATAATGCTCCGACAGTAAAGTCTGTTTTTCACAGCAGAAATCTGTTTTGTTTTCTAGTCCAGTTTTATCAGCCACATCTGCTTATATTTCAGCGATGAGAATCCAGTAGTCAAATCTGATACTTAATAAGATTTTAAAGAGAAATGAGTTTTAAAATAAGTGAACCCCGATGTTGTTCAAAATCTGAATTCAACGAGAGATATGAGTTTAAAGGAATAAATGTGTAGATTTAAAGGATTCTGGCATAGATAACAAACGGTCATAATGGAAGGGTGAGCAGTCGTCCAGATGTCGGTTGCCCCTTCACAATGAGCTATATGCTAAAAACTGAATTCAGAAGTCATTTGATCAAGTGCACATCGGACCTAAGGAGAACTTCTAAGCCATAAATCACAAGAAAATAATGAAGGGATCTGGGCTATTATCCCCACATCCAAATTTATGAAAGAAAGTTTACGATAAATGTATTCCTTTAAACTATAAAATGTTAAGCTATGTTAAAGATAAGATGTCTGCCTGCATTAAGTGATTTTGATATCTTCAGATTTTACTTGCTGAGCCCCTAGGCTCATTAGATTTTAAATGGTGCAGGAGAGATAGATATGGGACAAGCGAGCAGTGAAATCTAAACGAACTGTGATGTTGTGTTTATCGAAGGCTAGTGTTTCCATGTCTTTGCTGTTGTTATTTTGATCTTTTGTAAAGTCTGTATTAGATCCATTGCAACAATATTGACTTCAAATAGAATTCAGAAGTTCTAATATCGCACTTTGCATTTTATAAGTCAAATCTGATGTTGAGAAATCTGTTTCCGTTAATTATGTATACGGCGCCAATATTTGTATTTGTGTTTCGAATTTTATGTTGGTTATAAGAAATAAAGCTTATAACAAATATCGTTCAGTCCTTCTTTTCTTTTATCCTTTCAATTCGTGACCCCATGGGTTTGGGTGTCACAAAGGTGATCCTATCCTCACTCTTAGCTCAACCATGCTTCAAAGAATTGGTCAAAATCAATCAGGATCGAGACCCTTCTCTGACCAAACTTAAGGAACAGATCAAGCAAGGGAAGGTGTCGGAGTTTTGAGTAGACCAAAAGGGAATCATTTGGATGAACGGAAGATTATGTGTGTCCGATGTCGATAAACTCCGTCAGGAAGTGATGTCTGAAGCACATAAATCCAAGTTCTCAAACCACCCAGGGAGTACAAAGATGTATAGAGATTTGAAGGAACACTTCTGGTGGAATGGGATAAAGAGAGATGTTGCTGATTTTGTTGCTAGTTGTCATGTATGTGAACAAGTCAAGGCAGAACATCAAAGACCTGGAGGATTATTGCAACCACTGGAATTCCAGAATGGAAGTGGGAAAACATATACATGGACTTTGTAGTAGGTCTGCCGAAAACGAGATTAGGCCATGATGGAATATGGGTAATCGTGGATAGGTTAACGAAGTCCGTGCACTTTCTGCCTGTCCGTATGAACTACGGCTTGGATAAGCTCGCTGCCTTGTATGTGGACAACATTGTCAGACTACATGGAGTTCCAACCAACATTCTGTCAGATAGGGACCCAAGGTTCGTATCTTGTTTATGGAAGAGCTTCCAAGAAGCCATGGGAAGTAAGCTTACCCTCAGTACTGCTTAACATCCACAGACAGAGACCAAACCGAGAGAACCATCCAGACGCTAGAAGGCATGCTACGGACATGCACCTTGGACTTCGATAGTAACTGGAGCGAACATCTACCTCTAATAGAGTTCGCATACAACAATAGCTACCACAACAGCATAGGAATGACACCATATGAGGCCCTCTATGGAGGGAAATGTTGATCGCCGCTGTATTGGGATGGTCGAAGAAAAGGCCATCACAGGACCTAAACTCGTCCAAGAGACAATGAAAAAGGTAGCCATCATAAAGGAAAGACTGAAGGCGACCCAGGATCGACAGAAAAGCTGGGCAGACTTAAAGAGAAGACCCTTGGCCTTCGAGGTAGGCGAAAAAGTGTATCTCAAGGTTTCTCCAATGAAGGGGATTGTCCGATTTGATAAGGCCGTAAAGCTAAATCCTCGGTATGTCAGACCATTTTAAGTCTTGGAAAGAATAGGAACAATTGCCTACAGACTGGACTTACCACCCAATATGTCAAGAATCCACAATGTCTTCCATGTCTCACAACTAAAGAGATATATCACGGATTTTATTCAAGTTCTTAATGAAGGGACACTCCTTGTGGAAGGGAATTTGATCCAAGGACTGAGCTATGAAGAAGTCCTATTCGACTCGTGGACACAAACGACCAGGTGCTTAGACGAAGAACAATCCCATACGTCAAAGTCCATGGTCCAACCACACCGAGAGATAAGTCACGTGGGAAATGGAGGAGAATATGCACCGAAAATACCCCTACCTCTTCGAAAATCATGAGAATCCTAGTTTCGAGGACAAAACTTCTTTTAAGGAGGGAGAAATGCAAAACCCAGAAATTTAGCTCTCGGAAATACAGCAAAAAAAAAATTTTGATGGTCAACTCAGCCTTGACTAAAGTCAACTCAGCTTTGGTAAAGTCAACTCATCTTTGACTAAGTCAACTCAGTTTTGGTAAAGTCAACCCAACTTTGACTAAGTCAACTCAGCTTTGGAAAAGTCAACTTAGCTCACGGTGAGCAGAACAGATCACGCAGTGTAGGCGAACTTTCGTGTGAACTGAACAACTTACAGCATGCAAACAACTCTCATCAAAGCTGACAGCAGATTGGAACAAGCAAAGCTGAGAATAGCAGGGTATTCCAAGCTGAACCAGCACAACAGTGCCCAATGCTGGACCCCAAACAGATTACAGATTAAAGATCAGCTTTCAGCATACCCAGCACAGATCACACACATAGATCACACATACGGATCAGCTCACTGCTACACACGTTACAAATCAGATTGCATCAACAATCATAACTGTCGATTTGGAGAGATTAATGGCCAATTAAACCGCCCAATTCAATGCCTAAACCGTTACCCTTTGAACAGCCAGATTAATGGCCATCAAATCAGGAATTTATGTCTGTAACGGCTGACCTTTTGACTCCCTGTTTTAAATACCTTGTTGTGCTATCAGATGACCCACACTCATCCCGAAAATTCCTAGTAAAATACCAGATTTCGTATACCAGATTCGGCCTGAGCTGAATACTATTTCTACCACCTTGAACCACACAGAACTTCAGGAGACTGTGAGTGGGCTTTTGTTATATATATTCGTTTGAGAGCTGAATACTATTTCTACCACCTTGAACCACACAGAACTTCAGGAGACTGTGAGTGGGCTTTTGTTATATATATTCGTTTGAGTTATTATATAGTATTCTTGCTAAATTCTGTCTTGAATTATCATTCGAGTTTTCGTTTCGTGTCAAATTCATGCTATGATCTATGCTCTGTTTTTGCACTGATATTTCTATCACAATATGGGTCTACAGAATATTCCGCCACTCTGAGTTACTGTGTGTAACTATGGTCTCGACCCCTTAGTAAAAATTAGGGATTGATCAGTAAACAATAGAAACGAAGTAATTTCAGTGCTACATATTCTCTGTTATATGCTCTTCTCTGTTATGATGATCAAATTCAGTATATGAATCTATATATGTATATTTTTGTATGCTCGAATGGCTTCACCCACTTGCTGAGTGTTTCCCCAAACACTCACCTATTACTTCTCCCACGCAATAAAAATGAAGAGCAGGTTCAAGAGGACGAACAAGAGATGTTCTGGGGCTGTTGAATACTTAGCATTGGTTAATGTAATTTTGCTTCCCCAAACTTCGATTTTCAATTTTTTTGATTATGTAATAGACTGGTTTTGAGATGCATTACGAGGCTTGATGTTTTGTAATGAATAATTATTAAACATCAGCGTTGTTCACGTCCAAGCCCGTTCTCGGAGCGTGTCATATCCTCGTAGAACTTCCTCAATCAACCAGAAGTTTAACCAGTGTGCTTGCTGATGGTTTGGATGAGGTGTCTGAATGGATCAAGAGGACAAGCAAGTAACATTGTGCTCTTAAGGAGAAAATATCCGAGCTGGTGAAACAGATTTGGGAAGAGAAAACCTGATCAAGGACCTCAACAGCTAGATGCCCACGATGGGGAAGCAGAAGGCGGCTGTAGTGAATAAGGCAACTAGCTGGGAAGGAAACCAGCTCAAATGACCTGCTTCGCATAATGAACAAGCTGGCTTGGAACAACTCAAGAGCAGCTGACAAGAGCAAATTAGAAGGTCAGCAGAAGAAACTTGTTCGGAGCAGTGAAACCAGCTAGCCGTGTGATATCTGTGAGAAGTTTGATCTCACAGATACAGATAAAGGAATCAACCAGCTGGAATGAAACCAGCTGGGAATGGAGTAAAGCTAAGGAACAAGCTCAGGACCCAGAGCAGGCGACCTCCTTAGTGTAATGAACAAGCCATCTCAGCTGCAGACAAAATCAGGAAAGAACAGAACAAGGGCAGAGCATATCAGTTCAAGAGCAGGAGAAGAAGAGAGCTTTGAATGGATCGAAGCAAAGACCATCTCAGAGTATTGAAGTGCATAATTGCTCAAATACATATTAGAGATGAAGAGCAACCAGCTCAGAGGATATCAGCTGAGGAATCAGATCTGGACAGACCAGCTCAGACAAACAAAGTTGTTTGAACATAAATATACGAAGACCAAATTAACTAGTTCAAACTGATTAGTTTCATCTTGTCCACATCAGGTACAAGAAAACAGAGCTTGAAGTTAGCAAAGGTTGCAGAAGCGCCGATGAAAAAAGCTCAAGTCAAATAAAACTTGCAACGCATTAAAAGCCAAAGGACGCAAAGTAAAAATACATCAGAAGACTTTCATAACGTCTACAACGTTGTGTCCAACGGACAAATCCAAACGTAATGCTTTATATATCAGGCGCAAAGAAACAAGAGGAAGCATTCACAAAAATAGAGAGATTGGGGGTTGTGAAAATACAGAACAAGAACAACAGAAGAAAGCACAACCCTGGGAAGACAATGAATAACCAGCTCGGATAGGAGCACTTCCCAGTGTGTGAGATTTTATCTTTGAGAGATTGAGCGTACACTGTAATCTCACACATGATTCACTCATATATACTCGAGAGTAGAGTGAAACAGATAATTGAGTGAATCAAACAAATACTCTCCATTGTAGTCTTTGGACAGAGACGTTAAACAAGTCTAGTTGTCTTTCGCACTGAGACATTAAAGAAGTGTATGTAGCCTTTCTCACAAAGGCGTAAAAGAAGTGAGTTAGACACACGCAGCTTGCGAGCTGGTGTGCAGTGGTGTCGCTAGGAGTTCTTGCGACTGCTGGTCATAGGAGTGGGTTACAGCGAGGGTCACTGTAATCAAAGCCTTCTAGTGGATCCTTCCCGATTGCGGAAGAAGGGGAGACGTAAGAGATTCAGCTCCGAACTTCCATAAACAAATTTCAGCGTATTTCTTTACAGCTTTCTGCATTTACATTCACGCATTGCATGTTTTTTTCATACGCTTAAAACTTTTTAAAGAGCTTTCTATTATAAGAGTTCAGTTTTAGTTGTTTTCGAACGATTTTAACTCATAACTCAATCTGTATCTTGGTGCACTAACATTCAAGAACACTGATATATTGCAGCTCAAGATTTAAGAAACCAGATTGTTTTTGTTAAACCAGATCGTAGAGCAAGTGATAATTCTAGGCCAAGTCTATTATAACCCAAATAGATTTATATCCTTGAACAGTCTTGGGTAGACCAACTACAAAGTCCATAGCTATCCACTCCCATTTCCATTCTGGAATAGGCAGTGGCTTCAATAATCCTGCTGGCCTTCGGTGTTCAGCTTTCACCAATTGACAAGTCAAACACTCAGAGACAAATCTGGCAATGTCTCGCTTCATTCCTGGCCACCAATACAACTTTTGTAGATCCTTGTACATCTTAGTACTCCCCGGATGTACAGAGTATGGGGCTGTATGGGCACCCAAATTCTTCCCAGATATATGATCATTCCTTCTTCAAAAAAGTAGAGGTTGTTGCCTCTCTCTCTATCTTGCTTAACCCATTTCTGAATTTGTTCATCTTTTGGTTGTCCTTTACGAATCTGATCTATCAGATTTGACCTTATGGAGAGATCTGCCAAAACCATAGTACTACCGTTGGGCACTACTTCTATTCCAGATTTCTCAATATCATACGCCAATGGTCTCTGGATCAAGAGCTGAGCTAATCCAACAGATTTCCTACTCAAGGCATCTGCCACCACATTAGCTTTTCCTGGGTGATAACTGATAATCATAATCCTTTACTAGCTCTAGCGATCTCCTCTGCCTCATATTCAATTCCTTCTGGGTGAAGAAATACTTGAGGCTCTTATGATCAGTGAATATTTCACACTTCTCCCCATAGAGATAATGTCTCCATATCTTAAGGGAAAAAACTACAGCTGCCAGTTCTAAGTCATGCGTAGGATAATTTTTCTCATGATGTTTAAGTTGTCTGGAAGCATAGGAAATCACTCTACGGTCCTGTTAGAGTAGATGCCCAACTAGCCAACTTGTGGCGTGTGGGTTCTTATTGACTCTTTGTATAACGATCTTTATTTATGAAATTCGTATTCTTTTATGGCATTATTTATCTTCATTATTTTATAATGTTAACAATTGTGTTGGATAAAGACCTAGAATGCACCATAGTGTATGTTAGATGTGATAGTGGGTATGATGGCTATCATGAAACACATCTAATAGTCACTATGTATTCTAAACTCATTCCTAGTCGATTGGGCCGTCAAAATGAGGATAAGGCCGCTCGAGCTTGAGACTAGCATCTGTGATGTGAAGTACCACGTTTCATTGGTAGGAAACATTGTGATGTTCTGAGCATGCAGATGGATAGTGACCTGGTGATCTATCGAACTACCCTCGTTCGGACTTTCCAAGTGGTTACCATTTGTCGAGTGGATAAGTCCGAGGTCTTGGTTGTACAGATTAGCCCTGACTACTCGAAACGTCATTGAGACTCTACGTGATAGGTGCTTCACTTTGACCCGTTTACCGACTCAGTTGGGGTCATCAGGTGGCGGGATTGGGTAAGGTCCCGATGCACGTAGGAGTCGATGCTTAGTTGTCAAGGATTCACCGTGATGGTCCCAAATATAGGATCAATATGCGTATAGGAGTTCAGAAGCGGGGGGGGGGGGGGGTGAACTCCTTTCGATTTTAGATTTTCGAAGCCGATCGATTTGTGAACAGATAAACAATAAATCAAGTGCAGAATATAGAAGATAAGAGTTCAGGGATTTGTTTCTGGAAGTTCGGATATTAATATCCTACGTCTCCCCTTCTTCCTCCTCGGAAGGTATCACTAGAAGATTTGATTTGTACAGGCCTTCTGCACACACCCGATCACACAAGCCTCACTTGTATGAACTCCTAGTATCTCCACAACAATCCACGCAGACGTAGCTGCTGGTTTACAAGTGATGAATAATATTTTTGAACGGCTTTAAAGAGCACGTTCTTTATAGACTCAAATGATATAATCAATGAATACAACTCTATGAGACTGTAAACTCTTATGGTTTCTAAAACGTAGAAACTAGATTCAACAAGTGAACCAGAAGATGACTCGAAGATATATCTATGTAATATCAACTGTTTTGTTCTTCGAGCCTTGAGAGCTTTTTGAATATATTCAACAGATAGAAAGCTCTGAGAGTATTTTGACAGCGTGACCGCGAAGATAATGATGATTGTAGTTTCTTCAATCTAGCTTCAGGTATTTATAGTCTTCGTCCAACGGTCGTAAATGTTTCAAAGGAAAATAAATCCCGTTTGAATCTCTGTGAAAATTGTACGCCGTAAAACCTGCTCCACTAAAAGGTAAATTGCCCATTGACAGAGCCAATTTGTTGTATACCATTTTTGTGCAAACATTGAAAAACAGCCTTTGTACATTATACTATTTACCCAAAATACTACCTACACTGTCTCCTCAATTCCATGTAATTGTACGATTCTACATATCTTTTCCATTTTAGTATACAATCGTATTTGAATCAATTTGAACTTGCGCATGGAATTCTTTATCTTAACTAGCTCCAACTTCCTTCGTCGTTTGCAATGTTGCGACTGGAAAATGTTTAAATGTATGCACCGACTGGTTTCCTTTATACCACGTGCGTTTTTCCAGCGACTGGTTCTTTACTAAATCCAACGACTGATTAGTTAAAACGCTGACGTTTTAACTTATCCATACGACATCGTTTTGCTCAAAACCCTCGACTGGTTAATTATGAAATCAAACGACTAGTTAGTTAAAACGCTGACGTTTTAACTTATCCATACGATATCGTTTTGCTAAAAACCCTCGACTGGTTAAATATAACACTGTATCTCTCGTCTGTTTCTACAACCCATCAACTAATAAAGTCACGAAATTGCATCTGGATTACCCAACGACTAGTCAAACTTTTTACTGTAGCTTGCGTCTAGATTACTATATCTTGCGTATGGTTCTGTAATCCACTGTAGCCTGAGACTGTTTCAAAAGCACTGTAGCTTGCGACTGTTTCTAAGCACTGTAGCTTGCGACTATTTCTAAAGCACTGTAGCTTGCGACTCTTTCTAAAGCACTATAGCTTGCGTCTGTTTCAGCACTGTAGCTTGCGTCTGGTCTACTATATCTTGCGTCTGGATTATTTCCAACAACCCTGTCGTCTCTATCCTTTCTTACTGTTATCAACGTCTGTATTTCTTGACTTATTTTGTTATCACCAAAACTAATAAATTTTATCCTAACAATTTCCCCTTTTTGGTGATGACAAAACCTAGCAGCCGAGATAAATAAATATGCAAAAGTAAATTGAACACGAACTGCTAGAACGCAAAAATTCCATTGATTGAAGATTAAGTACAAGTACAAGACATTGTACAAGTTCTATCTTGACTAAAAACCTCTTCTCCTCTTATATGCTCCACTCCTACTCAGCCTTCTTTCTCTCCTTGCCCTGTCTCTTTCTCTTTCAGCACGCAAAGAATCCTCATTCCTCATTCTTTCCAGAATTTCTCTGTTTGCATTGTCAATTTCTGCCTGTGTAGGCTCCGTTAATCTCACAGCATCACCAGTTCCTTCACTATGATGAATAGGAGTAGGTAGAGGTCGGCGGCTGCTGCTACCTTCCCCCTTTTTGGCATCACCGCTACGAATGTAGTCGATGAGATCACAAATTTGGGTGGAGAGTCTTAGAAGATCTGCTGATATTTTGGCTTGGAATTCTAAATGTTCACTTCTTATAGCAGCAACCTGCCCGTCCAATGAATTAATCTTAGCATCAATCGCTTTGAACTCCTTCCTGATTTCAAGTGAATCTGCACCAGCAGTGACACCCTGTGCCAACACAATTTTCTTTACATCATTCAAGTGAATTTTGTGGATATCACTTATAGTATGGGCATCTTGACAAACACTGTTAATCAATTTTCGTGCGTTGTCATCTTGATCGTGCAGAGCGTCTCGAAGGCCTCTTTCAAACGTATGGAGCTTAGATAGTATCGCACTGTTAGACTCATCAATGCGCTGTAGTATGAAAGCTCGAAGATCATCGATTGCTTCAACAGTAGCAGCTGGAAGTGAAGTCTGAGCCTCCGTAGTGTCATCCAGGGGAAAATCAGTGGTATCAAAATTCATTTGAGAATCACTGGACGAATTGGAAGACTCTTGTCGCTGAGGAATAGGTGGAGGAGACTCTGGACTCTGAACACAATACAATTGCTCCTCCAGTGCATTAGTATAAACAACTGGTCCTAAGTCAAACTATTAATTTTCTTCAAAAGAATCAATCTCTTGCAAAATTGGTGAAAACTGTATCACCATCTGAAGATCTTAGCTCAATCTCTGAGACTGTCTGTACACTAGAACCACTGAAAAATCCAATAAATGTATCTGTACATACACCCCTCTGAAAATCACTAAAAAGGTAGTCTGGAATCCTCTCAACTCCTAAATTATACACAAATATCTCTCGGCAAACCGGCCGTAAACAACCAAACATACTGTAGCGGATAATCTCTGTACATACTCTAGCCCAACCCCAAGTTTTGATTAAAGAAGGGGCAGATCCCCAATATTGTACTGGTTCAATCAGATAGTAGTGAGGGACAAACGCTTCTTCAACCATAGACTTTGGAATTTTCTTCCTATTTACAAACAGTGACAACTTACAACTGCTCCGCAAGAACTCATTGCCCTGAATGGGTGTCCACACCCCATCAATTAAAACCAATGGCCTCACCTAGCAAGTGGACTTGGCCATAGAGTAAAATTGCGCTAGAACAGCACCACTACCTATAGATGTATCAAGAAACGTAGAAGTGCATGGTTGCTCTATAGGTAGGCCCTGCGCTTTCTGCTGTGCGATCAGATCCTCAAGTGATTTCGAATGGGCAACAGACAGAAGATCAATAATTTTAGAGGCTGTTACTGACCACGGCTGCCCAGGAACAATGTATTTTCAATGAGATTCCAAGAACTTCCTAAGCAGCATCTCCCTATATTTGGCAAGAATATATACTCTCCTCCTAACAGCCATTTCCAGTGAATCGGTTCCCGCCCAGTTCAACATCAAATTCTCCTTCGCTTTCAAATCCTTCAAACCATAAAGATCAGTTAAATTATTTAGAATAGGAACGAAAGAATTCAACGACTTCCTGCATAACCTTGTTACGCAACTGGACCAAAAAATCAACATCTCCGCAAATCAACTCCACCGTTTCCCTTGCTGGCTCATCTTCTTCCAGTTTTTCTTTCACTTTATCATGTATTGAAATGCGGGGAAGACTGGCATAATACAGATCGCGTTCTTGAACCTCATGAATGTTTAGAGAATCACCAAGCCGTATCTTAGTAATCTCGGTGGCAGTAACAGACGGCAACATCATGTCCTCAGAGATTTGCATCAAGAGATCGTCAATGGATGTGCTCCTCAGTAGTGTGCTTGCTGCCAATAGGTTTCTCACCAGCCTGATCAACACCAAAATTTTTGCTACCACCAGCTTCTGGTACTTTCCTTGTCTGATCAAACACTGGAAGCTCCTGATTGTCTATAACAAAATCTATTTCATCCTTGGAATCTTGGTTCTCTTGATTCGCAGTCTCAAATTCTTCATCAAAAGCCCTATCAAACCAAGTTTCAACCCTATCACCTTTTTCAACATCTAAATCTTGAATCACCAAGTCCAGTTGAGCAAGGACTTGTTCAATAGCTGCGTCTGCATCCCCAGTCGTAGCCTCATTAATTGATGCAATTCTTAATCCCCTGACTGGTTCTTGTTCACCAGTCACAACCTCTGCGACTGGTTGTTCAGACGGAGTGCTAACATCAACTTGTTCTTCAACCGGTAATCTTTTAGCGGCAACTGGCTTGCCCTTGGTGGTCCTCTTCTTCTTGACAATTGGGGCCACCTCAGCATCACCAGCCGCTGGTCGCTTATTTGATACGCCCTTCTTCTTCGTAGGGGTACGCTTGACCTTTGGAGCCTCCACAACCTTTTCTCCTCCAAGTTTGTCATTATTGACAACGTATCGGTGCACAGTTCTCTCATTCAACACTCTGTGAATGGGAAATGTTTTTGATTCACCCAGCTCCAATCCGGGCACAATCTTTAACAGCACACAAATCTGAATTGCTTAACCCTTCGCCTGCCGCGAACCAGGGGTTACCACTCCCTTAGAACACCAAATAAAAGACTGCTCCAATTTATTTTTACGTCAAATGTGATGGCTGTCATCAGCATGAATCTATCACGAGTCACAGAATCAAATGACCCAGCTTTCACTTAGATTGTTTTGGCCAAAATATCATGCAAAAGACGATACTGAATTTTCATTGCCTTCTTCAGACAAGAAATGCTTACTTGTTCATTGTATATGGAGAAGAGACTAAGTGCATCGAACACCAGATTCTTGGGCACTTCTGATAAATCTGTCAGCCCCTCTACTGGTAGTTCAAACGTTGCGGCAAAAACTTCCTCAGAAATCTCCACTGTAGCCCCATTTCACAGTACTGACCACCAACCCATCTTCTCTAACTGAACTATTTGCGAAGAAATCTGTCAGTGCGTCTTCGTTGAACATGGCGGGACATCCCAGAAAATTTTTCAATCCGGTCTCTATGAGCGATTCAAACATTTGAACCAAATCAGTATCCTCCATCCCGAAAACCGAGTCGAAATAAATATTGTGGCTGTTTCTAATCAACGAAGATGCCATTTCGATTTAGATTGAGAGTTCAGGGATTTGTTTCTGGAAGTTCGGATATTAATATCCTACGTCTCCCCTTCTTCCTCCTCGGAAGGTATCACTAGAAGATTTGATTTGTACAGGCCTTCTGCACACACCCGATCACACAAGCCTCACTTGTATGAACTCCTAGTATCTCCACAACACTCCACGCAGACACAGCTGCTGGTTTACAAGTGATGAATAATATTTTTGAACGGCTTTAAAGAGCACGTTCTTTACAGACTCAAATGATATAATCAATGAATACAACTCTATGAGACTGTAAACTCTTCTGGTTTCTAAAACGTAGAAACTAGATTCAACAAGTGAACCAGAAGATGATTCAAAGATATATCTATGTAAGATCAACTGTTTTGTTCTTCGAGCCTAGAGAGCTTTTTGAATATATTCAACAGATAGAAAGCTCTGAGAGTATTTTGACAACGTGACCGCGATGATAATGATGATTGTAGTTTCTTCAATATAGCTTCAGGTATTTATACGCTTCGTCCAACGGTCATAAATTCTTTAAAGGAAAATAAATCCCGTTTGAATCTCTGTGAAAATTGTACGCCGTAAAACTTGCTCCACTAAAAGGTAAATTACCCATTGACAGAGCCAATTTGTTGTATACCATTTTTTTGCAAACATTGAAAAACGGCCTCTGTACATTGTACTATTCACCCAAAATAGTACCTACGCTGTCTCCTCAATTCCAGGCAATTGTACGATTCTACATATCTTTTCCATTTGAGTATACAATCGTATTTGAATCAATTTGATCTTGCGCCTGGAATTATTTATCTTAACTAGCTCCAACTTCCTTCGTCGTTTGCAATGTTGCGACTGGAAAATGTTTAAATGTATGCACCGACTGGTTTCCTTTATACCACGTGCATTTTTCCAGCGACTGGTTCTTTATTAAATCCAACGACTGATTAGTTAAAACGTTATCCATACGACATCGTTTTTCTCAAAACCCTCGAATGGTTTATTATAAAATCCAACGACTGGTTAGTTAAAACGCCGACGTTTTAACTTATCCATACGACATCGTTTTGCTAAAAACCCTCGACTGGTTAAATATAACACGGTAGCTCTCGTCTGGTTCTACAACCCATCAACTAATAAAGCCACATAATTGAGTCTGGATTACCCAACGACTAGTCAAACTCTTTACTGTTGCTTGCGTATGGATTACTATATCTTGCGTCTGGTTCTGTAATCCACTGTAGCCTGCGAATGTTTCTAAAGCACTGTAGCTTGCGACTGTTTCTAAGCACTGTAGCCTGCGACTGTTTCTAAAGCACTGTAGCTTGCGACTGTTTCTAAAGCACTGTAGCTTGCGTCTTTTTCTATAGCACTGTAGCTTGCGTCTGCTCTACTATATCTTGCGTCTGGATTATCACCAACAACCCTGTCGTCTGGATCCTTTCTTACTGTTATCAACGTCTGTATTTCTTGACTTATTTTTTTATCACCAAAACTAATAAATTTTATCCTAACCCACCGCTCGCCTTTGTGCGTGGATATCCTATGCTATCTGAGAAGATAATAGTGTGATAAATCTTTGGACAGAGTACTAGATGTATTTTAGGTAAATGGGTTTACCTAGTAACACACGCGATGTCACTATTTGATCTCCGAGATGTATGCATGGTTATTGGATCTCTAGCGACTCTCGATTTACCAATGGTCGTTGATCTGATCGGGATATATGTGTTGAAAGGACCGTACTGTACGCTAACCATGACCGACTGGTTCTTGCATGCACTATCAGTGATACCTATGGGATCATGGGGCGATGTTGCTAGGCGCTTTACCATGATCCGATGGGTCAGTCCGAAATTGTGATTTCGGAGTCGCAATTGTTGTGGGCCCACGACTAGCTGTATCCCTGAACCATTGAGGGTCACACAAGTACTGGCTTCTCGATTCCCGCACGGAAATTGAGCTCAATTTCTTGAGCATAGGAGGAGGAAGGATGGAAGTGCGACTTCCTGAAGGTCAACAGGGGTCAAAATGCAGTTTCCCTAAAGTTTGGGCTAGTTTGACTATCCTTGAAACTTGGATGTTGCTAGGCGCTTTACCATGATCCGATGGGTCAGTCCGAATGTGATTTCGGAGTCGCAATTGTTGTGGGCCCACGACTAGCTGTATCCCTGAACCATTGAGGGTCACACAAGTACTGGCTTCTCGATTCCCGCACGGAAATTGAGCTCAATTTCTTGAGCATAGGAGGAGGAAGGATGGAAGTGCGACTTCCTGAAGGTCAACAGGGGTCAAAATGCAGTTTCCCTAAAGTTTGGGCTAGTTTGACTATCCTTGAAACTTGGAGGGCTAAACTGCAATTTTGGACTAGGTGGTCTGAAAAAATGATTTCGTATCATAATACTCAGTTTTGTAAACTGTGTTGATCGGTCTTATCTGATCGCCGATCGGGATTATGATGAAGCCACGGTGATAGAAATGAACCGAATGTTCATACGGGACTGGGCCTGACCCAGGCCCATTGGGCCGGTTCAAGCCCATCACACCTCTATATATATATGAGTGTGCCCTAGGGTTTGAAAACAACACTACACTCCAAACCCTAGACATAGCCGCCCCTCTCCTTCCTCTCCCACTCTCGGCCGCCGCCTCCTCCACGCGCCGTCGTTCGCCGCCACGTGCAGCCGCCTGTTGTGGTTGGACTTGTTCCGACCGTCTCGACGAGGAGATTCCGTCCGTGATAAATTCGTCACGTTTTCTAGTGCAAACTGACGAAGGGATCGTGATTTCAGTCGTGGACCGGATTCGGAGAACGACAACCGCCAATCGTTGAAGTGCCAATTTCCTCGTGAAATTGGTCGGAATCAGGCGCCTAGACGCCAGCAAGGTACAAAATCTAAACACTTTATGGATGTTTATTGCTGATTTATGTTATGTATTGACCGTTTTCGGTGCATATATTTAAATCTTCCGCTGCGCCCCGAGAATGGGATCCGGATCCGCCGTCGCGCCAACAGGTCCTGCATCAGTACAACACCTAAATCCAACTTAGACACATCTGTATAGATGACAAACTTTCCTTGATCGGATGGCATGGTTAGCACAAGGGCTTCTATCAGCGCTTTCTTCAACTTGTCAAAGCTAATTTGACATTCTGGAGTCCATTCATACTTAACCAGCTTTCTCGTCAGCGAGGTCAAGGGAACATCTATCTTAGAAAATCGTTGGATAAATCGCAAATAATATCCGGCTAAACCCAAGAAACTCCTTATCTCTGAAACATATCTTGGTACTGGCCAGTCACGAACAGCTTATACCTTAGCTGGGTCAACTTCTAATCCATCCTTGGATATAATATGACCTGTGAGACCTGGAATTATTAATTACGATTGATTGTTCGAATTAATAGGTTGTTTAGAGATTTCTGTGGTTTAGAATCTCTGTTTCGATGTTGAGTTGTATTTTGGGTCGAATTCCCTCCTCAGAACAATTCTGGAGATTTTCGTAATTTTTGAGTTTTAGGTAGTGAAGCTGGTAGCAGATATGTTTACGTAAGCATCTCTGTTGTGCGTTGTATTGATGACGCAAGCTTTTCTGTTATCAGTCGAGGGCGTTGAGAAACCGTTCGTTGGTGTTGTTAGCGTAACGTTGTGCGAGAGCTGGCGACAGCAACGCATACGTGGATTTCAGCAGGAGAGCGCTATAGGATTTCGAAACGGTGACGTTTTGGAAAGAAACGGTTGATTTATATCTGTCAGCAGATATTTCCTGTAGCAGGTATAAGACGTCGTCGTTTGGGTTAGTAGATGCGATGTCGTTTTGAGGAACCAGTCGATGTCGTTTGAGTTCTATGTGACGTCGTTTGAGGTAGTTGCGATGCTGCGTTTCGATGTTGCGACTGGTCTTAGTTGTGAACAGTGGTGCGTTGTTTCTTTCCTGCGACTGGATGTTCAGCTGTTGACAGAAAAGATTACGTCACTTATGCAACGTCGTTTGGTTAAGTTATTGCTACGCCGTTTTGATTTGTATTAGAGGGGCTTTACTATCGTTGCTGCTGGCAGCAGCAGGTTTGTTGTTGAAGAGAATGAGTCGATTGATTTGGTCGGTGGATTGTTTTTTTTAAGATTTCAGCAGCTGTGGGATTTATATATAGGAAGACTTGGTCTTCGATTGAGATACCAGTTCCCATACTTAGCAAATAATTCTTATCTTCGTTCTCTGTTTTCCAAATCCTCGACTACTATTCACCGTGAGCTTCTCCGGTAGATTCCAGTCGACTCCGGCCACCGTTTTTCACGTTCAAGGTAGCGTTGGACTCCTCGTGGAAAGCTCTTTCAGCTCGTACCCATTTTGGGAAGCTATAGTTGGCTGAATCGAAAGCACGAAGTTGATTTTGTTATTCGCGCGTTGCGTGGTTGCAGGTAGCCTTTCGATATTACGTTGGGATCTTGTTCTTGGCTTTGTTTTAAGCTTCCTGTTAGTTGGTTGGGTAGGGTTGAAGGCTAGTTTGTGTTTGTAAATTTCCAGCCATGAATTGTAGTGGTTGGCCGTGAGATTTGTTGCATTCCCCTGAAATCTGTGTACCGTGTATTTTGATAGATTTGTGCAGGCCGTGACTTGCTATGTTCTTTGACGAAATTAAGGTACGGGTTGAGCTTGTAAATGCAGCGTAGGCATGGCTTGGATAAAATGGTAGTTGCTGGTTTGTTGGCTGCCGTGTGTTGATGCTTTGTGAGGCATTGTTTTATGAGATGTCTGTGTTTATTGTGTTGAGCATTGGTTGTTGCGCATATGATTATGCTTGTTATTGTCCATCATGTTGCATACACATATTATCATCTCATTTCAGCTTTTGCAGCCATTGCTTCGTTGTTCTTGCTCTGTTTATTACCAGGATGCGAGGGAGAGCGGCAATACCGCACTCTCATCTCCCTGCTGGGTTATGTTAGCCCCTATGCGCCGAGTGGTTAACTATCACAGTTCATATGTTGGGCAACCGTAGGTCGAGTTGTTTGATGCATCTGGTATTCGGGTGGTGTGTCCCAGCGAGTGGCTCATTACCACACTTGGAACACACCCAGTGGCCACCGTTGTTGCAGATTCAGTTGAGCTGTGCATTGAGTCCCTTGACTTCCTTTTTGGTTGGAGTCACTTGTTGTTGTCCAGCATCCCATGCATAGTATCTGCATTTTGTTCTTGCTGTTTACTGCTGATTTATAGTTGCTCTCCGTACTGGGGTTTGACCCCATGTCCCTCTGGGGATTGGTTTGTTTGTTGCCTGTTGTGTTGTCCAGGTCATACAGATGGTCGAGGAGGTAACCCAGCTGGCGGTGCCCCAGGAGGTGGTTGAGTGTCCCAGTGGCGTATAGCATATATGTATGTATCAGTTTAGTAGCCGGGGAGATGCCCTGTGCTTCGTTGTTGTATTCTGATGAGGAGTCTGATACTTTTATTTGTATTGATGCTATACTTGTTGTGTTGGTTTGTAAACTGGGAACTTATTTTGAGTATCGTTCTACTTTAAATTATATTTTTTAAACCGTCGGGCCTAAAAGCAAAAAAAAAAAAATTTACCCACTTTTTGTTAAGCTTCCGCATGTGTTTGGGTTTTTACTCTGTTGTGAGCACGAGGCCTGACATGACCAGATCTCAAGTCAATCTTAGAAAATACTACTGATCCTTTAAACTGGTCAAAAAGATCCTCATTCTAGGAAGGGGATATTTATTCTTAATGGTCAACTTATTCAGCTCCCGATAATCTATACACAACCTCAGACTTCCATCCTTCTTCTTAACGAAAAGAACAGGGGCTCCCCAGGGGGACGTACTTGGTCTAACAAATCCCTTATCCAACAGATCTTGTATCTGTTCCTTCAATTCCTTCATCTCTGATGGAGCTAATCGATTAGGTGGTCTCGAAACTGGAGCTGCTCCTGGAACTAAGTCAATCAAAAATTCCAGTTCTCTGTCTGGTGGTAGTCCATGTATATCCTCTGGAAAAACCTCGCGAAACTCATTCACCACCTCCACATCTGAAAGTTGGGGCTTACTAATCGTTTCTAAGGACGACAAGCTCGCCAAAAATCCTACCCCTCCTTTCCTCAAACATCGTTGAGCCTTAAGATCTGATATAATACGGGGAATCTTTCAAACATGATTGGCTTCAAACTTAAATGGATCTCCTATGGGTGGATTAACCACTACTGTTCGAAGCTTAAAGTCTATCACTACTGTATACTTAGTCAGGCTGTCTACTCCAAAAATCATATCGAACTCAGTCATTGGTACACAATTAAATTAGCAGTAATCAAATGCCCTTGAAGTCTAAGTTCTAAACCTCGAAAAAAATCATGAGATACTAACTCTTCTCCCGAAGGTACTGTTACACAAAAGCCTATAGCTACCTGGTCAGGCTTAATGGGTAACTTCTTAGCAAACTTAGCTGCTATAAAGGAATGAGTAGCTCCTGAATCTATCAAAGCCATAGAGGGCAAACCAGCAATCACAATCTTACCTGTAACTACTGTCGAGTCTGGGTTGGCTTGATCAGCTGTCATCATGTAGGCTCTACTGGTCACCAGTTGCCTTGACTTTGGGCAATTCTTCATGATATGCCATGGCAACCAACATCTGTAGCAGAAGTTCTGTCCAAGTCTGCATTGACCAGGGTGAATCTTCTGACACTTAGGACACACTGGTATGTTGTTGCTAGCTGGAACTGCACTAATGGGTTGGATCGGTAGAGGTTTCTGTTCCTGAGGCCTCTGCTGATTCTTATTCTGCTTCTTAAAAGGCCTATGATCTTTCTGCTGAAAGGCCTACCTCTTCTGTTGCCTTTCTTCATCAACATCCTTCCAGTCTCTTCAATTCACAGAGCTCTATCCACTGCTTCTCTGTAAGTCTTGGGCACAGATAGCCCAATGTTCATATTGAACATAGGCTTCAATCCTTCCACAAAGTGACTTAACTTCTCTTCCGGGTCATTACCTATCAAGGGCACAAAGTAACACCCTCTTTCAAATGCCCTTACATACTCCTGTACAGTCATGCTCCCCTATTTCAGGGTCAGAAACTCAATCTTCAATTCAGACCTCTTGTCTGCCGTGAAGTATTGCTCAAAGAATACTTGTTTGAAATCTTCCCAAGTATGATTCAACAATTCCACAGACAGCTTAGCTCCTTCCAACCAAATCATGGCGTCATCTCTTAACATATAGATAGAACACCAAGGCCTATCTAAATCTGGCATCTGGAGGTACTCAAAGATAACCTCCATCGATTTGATCCAGCTTTCAGCAACTAATGGATATGTTGTACCAATAAACTCCTTCGGTTTCTGTCTTCTGAACTTTTCTTGAGGGTCATCATGGCTTGGTCCTCTACTGCTAGAAGATTGGCCATTACCCCTTCCGGTTTGCTCTACCAGTAGTCTTAAGAGTTGAGCGATACTAGCATTACTATCAGGACTGGTTTCCTCTAAGGGATTACCTCTTCTACCTCTTCCTCTTCCTGACATCTTATAATCTATAGCCCGTAATCCACCACATATAATTATCAGAACATGCTAAAAATTTAACGACAATTCTCTGAAAAATAGACTCACAGCTTTGGAGAAACGGTCGATGAAATCTGATCCAACTGACAGTGCATGTGTTTATCTCAGGAACATTGCTCTGATACCATGTTGTGACACCCTTTCCCACGGGGTCACGGATTTGGGGTGAATTAAAATTTTAAAATAAAAAAATGGCTAAACGGCAATTTGTTATAAGCTGTAGTTCTTATAACTTAGAAAAATTTCGAAACACAAACACAAAACTGACATACACACGTTCGGCGCCAAGTACTGAAATTTTGCGGAAAACAGATTTCATATATATACTGCAAATGCGATATTACAACCGCCAAGTACTGAAATTTTGCGGAAAACAGATTTCATATATATACTGCAAATGCGATATTACAACATCTGAAATTCTATATGAATTTTCAAATTTTGCAATTGATCTAATACAGATGTCTATGAAAAAAGACAACAACAGCTAAGACACGGAAAAAGTTGTCCATAGATAAACACTTCACCACCCAGCTGTCTCAGCTTCCACCTTCCGCTTGTCCCTTAACTGTCTCACCTGAACCATTTTAAAAGCTAATGAACCTAGGGGCTCAACAAGTAAAATCTGTGTAATAAAAATAGTCATTTAACGCAGGCAGACATCTAAACATTTACATAACTGAGTTTAAAGGAACTTCATTTAAAACTTAAACATTCGTTCGTAAACTTCTTAAAACTTTCTTGAACTTTCTTTCATAGCTTAGATGCGGGGACAATAACCTAGATCCCTTCATTTAATTTCTTGTACTTTATGATTTATGGCTTAGAAGCTATCCTTAGGTCTGTTATGCACTTGATCAAATGACTTCTGATATCAGTTCTAGCATATAGCTCATTGTGAAAGCGCAATCGACACTCTCGACGACTGCTCACCCTTCCTTTATGAAAAGGCAACTGACATCTGGACAGCTGCTCATCCTTCCTTTATGACCGTCTGTTATCTATGCCATAAATCCTTTAAAAATAAACTTTCATTCCTTTAAACTCCTTTCTTTGAAATCTTCTTTGAAATCTCACTGGGTTCGCTTCTTTTAAAACTTGCTTCCAATTTTAAAACTTAATGAGTATCAGATTTAACTACTGGAAAATGATCGCTGAAATGCGAACAGATTTCTCTAAAGGAAACTATGTTGAAAAGCAAATCAGATCTCCATTGTGAAAAATACATAAATAACATTGAAACAGATGTCGTTGGTCAACTCAGATGTCAACGCGGGAATAGAGTTTGGAAAAGAAACAGATGTATGATTATAGAATAGTAAAGCTAGCGTAAAACAGATGTGTCCAACGTAATAGTGTTTAGGAGTAAAACAGCTGTAACTGGTCAAATAGATGTCAATGAATAATCGCAAAGCGACTCAGCAGTAAAACTATTTAATAACTGTGAAAATCTGGGTCAAAAATCTGTCTGAATAAGAACTTGGTGCTGCAACATCACGAACGACATCTACGATACCAGTTCTGAATATCAAACCAGACTTAGTTTCTTATTCGACTAGCATCTCTGATTTCATAGAATCAAATTCAGATGTTACCATTCACCAGAAAGAAGAATACTCATGAACATACATGACTCAAATCTGAACTCCTCAGTACTTTTAAACATCTTTAACTTTCTTAAGACATTCTGAAAAACTTTGGAAGCAGAAAACATAACTTTAAACCCAATCCTTCTTTTATTTAAACATTCGTAAATCTTCTTTGAATATGAACTTAAACATAACTTGAACAAGCAGGAAAGCAGATCCATAAAATTATATAGATCAATATATGCTTCAAATGGTGTAGCAAGGATCAGCTTTTACTTTCCTTTGAACTGAGATTTTACAACAGCAGTTAGTTCCCGCAGAGTTCCTCCTCCTTAAGCAAACACAACGAGCATCTTTGGAAATATTTAGGAGAATACAAAAGATTTTTCTTTCTGTAAATGAAATGAATCTTTTCCTTCAAAAAAGGTATTTGTATGGTAGGGATTAATGGCAGGTGAGGTGTATTCATCAAGCATGACACACCTTACGTAAAGTTATGAATTTGAGTAAAATTTCCCTCTTAATATTTTAATTTGAAAATCTACCAAACCCTTTTAAAAAAAATCATTTCGTTCTCCTAAAAATCATTTTCAACAGATTTCTAAAATCTGCTCGTGTATTGCACTTGGAGTGACATCTGCTGGAACTTGCTGCGTTGTGCCTCACTTTTGAAATTAATAGAATCAGCTTTCATAATATAGTTTATGCTAACATTTTAAATTGTCATATTGACCCTTGAAATAAATAAGATTCAAATATATGGTCCTATGGATTTTGGGGCGTTACAAGCTTACTTAGTTTTGCAAGTGTTTTGAAATTCATATGATTCCTTCACTAGTGCCACAGCCAGCTCTTGGAAGAGTCGGCCAAATCTGTTCAGATCCCAAATTATCTGACCAATTAACAATGAAGGTATTCCATGATCTTTTTCCTACTAACACTGTCAGACCATCTAGATTGTGAACTGTGCATGTGTGATTTTGAAAGTTGACTGTGTAACCATTGTCACACAGTTGACTTATGGTGATAAGATTATAACACAGATTTTCAACAAGGAGGACATCAGAGATTGAAATGTTACCATGGGTAAGCTTACCATTACCCACAGTGTTACCGTGTGAGTTATCACCAAAAATAATTTTGGCTCCTTTTTGTGGCGTCAGATCTGATAACAGCTTTGAGTTACTAGTCATGTGTCTCACACAGCCACTGTCCAGATACAATTTGTTTGATTCTTCCGAAGTTGTGTACCTGTTATCTTGAAATAACAAAAAAAAAAATTTTGGTACCCAACTTTACTTGGGTCCAGATCGGATTACCCCTTTTGGGACCCATACTTTAATTAACTTTACAGTTTTCCCAGTATGGATGTCCACAAGGGTTCGTGCTGAATTCTTGTGTGATTTTTTGAGCTTTGGTTTTGTACTTTTACCATTCAGATCACGCTTGGGTTGAGCCTTTACCCATTAGCCTTCGTAGAACCACGCGTTTGCTGGTTCGGAACAGACGACTTTGGTATAGCTTTCGCTTTATCCTTCTCAAGTCTGTTCGTTAGCCAGCTGAGGTTATAGTTCTCAGGCTTAATGTAACCAATACCGTTTTTGCCCTTATGGTTCAGCTGTCCAGTGAATTGATCACCGTACTTAACCGACTCACAAACATCATGTATCACACTGGCTTTGACAAAATTCATTTTCTTGAACTTTTCATCAGCCAGATCTGATTGAGTACATGTTTCCTCAGAGCTGCTTTCATCAAAGCTGAAACGTAAGCTATATTTATCATTTAATGGCTTTTGGGTCTCATGCAGATTACTTAGGGAAACCGAAGACTTAGTCCAAGAACTCATCACATGATTTAATCTTCGTTTTCAGATGAGAGTTCATAGGACTTTGTTCTCAAAAGATCATTCTCAATTTTCAGCTTACTCAACTCAGTTTGTAAACTGTCAGATTCCTCAAGCTGATCAGTGCTTTGTTCTTTTGAACTAATTTTCAAACTTTCGTTTTCATCCTTAATTTCCTCGAATGTCTGAGACAGCTTTCTGTACTCATGGACCATCTCATTAAGTGCATTGATGAGGTCCTCTTGTGTAAATTCACTATTAGAGAAATCGAATACCTCATCATCAGTGGTCTGGTTGGCCATCAAGAAGTGGACTTATTCTTGCTCACCCTCACTTGATGATCTGCTTGAGGTTGTTTCGGAATCTGAGTCCGCCCATTTGCTGTTTCTTTACTCTACAACAAGCAACTTTCGGTCATTCTTCTTGTTGGGCCACTTCTCAAATCTGTTTTTTTCTTTTCTCTCTGGACCGCTTTTCATCTTTCTTGGGCTTCTTGCTATCAGCTGCAAAATGCCCTGGTCTGCCATAGTTATAACAATTTTGATCATTTGTAATTTTTCTAATTTTTGTGCATTGTTATAATTGAAAGAAGGGTTGTGAGATCTTCTCATGAATTTCCAAAACTTCTTTACGAAGAGGGACATGGTGTCGTTGCTTAATTGCTCTACTGTCTTGCCAGGTGAGCTCTGTTCTGAGACTGTAGCAGCAAGAGCCTTTGTGAATTGTGAGGTTGATGGCTCAGCCTATGATCTGGTTTCCAGCTCGAAATCATAGGCTTTAATATTTGCAAACAGATCGTGGAGTTCCAGCTTGTTCAGATCTTTCGATTCATTCATGGTCATCGTCTTTACCTCCCATTCCCTTGGCAGAGCTCTCATCACCTTGAGAGCAAGTTCTATGTTTGTATACTCCTTGCCAAGACTCGTCAGCTCGATCACCACAGAGCTGAATCTCTCGTCGAATTCTGTCATCGTATCTCCTTCTCTCATCTTGATGGACTCATACTTCTGTTGGGAAACAGTCAGCTTGTTTTCTTTTGTTTCATCGTTGCCTTCGCAGAGCTGAGTCAACTTCTCCCATATTTCTTTGGCAGTAACGCGTCTTTATCTTGCTGAACATGTTCTTGTCCAACGTTTGTATAGTATGTCCTTTGCTACATTGACCAGGTTGGCTTTATTTTTTTTCCTCTTGTGTATACTCCAGTCTGGTTTTCTCTATCCACTGTGGAGCACCATCAGTAATCACCATCGCCGTGTTCACTTTCATAATCTTCATGGGTCCATTTGTTATGAAAAACCACATGTCATCATCCTGAGCGGCCATATGGGCTTGCATTCTGATCTTCCAATTATCGTACTCCTCCTTATAAAACATAGGAATTTTACTGTGAGAAGTAGACATATTGAATATATGCGCAGAAGATCAAACCTTTCAATAACTGAGATGACAAGGCTCTGATACCAATTGATAGGATCAATAGGATAAAATATAGGTTAAATTAAGCCCAGGAGTTCAGAGGGGGTGGGTTTTAATGAACTCCTTCGAATTTTCTATTTCAAATCCGTTTAAAACGTTTTACAAGCTGTACTTAACTCAAAGTTGAGTGACCATCTTTGAGGCTCTCAGTTCAAATATGTTCTCTAGGTTAACAATAAATGTGAAGAAATAAACAGATTGAGCAGTGAACAGTTAAAAAAATAATGATGCAAATAATGTAAATAGATAGGGTCAAGAATTTGTTTCTGGAAGTTCGGATATCAATATCCTACGTCTCCCCTTCTTCCTTTTCAGGAAGGTTTCACTATAAGATTTGATGGTTACAGCTTCTGAAAACACCCAATCACGTAAGCCTCACTTAAGGTGAACTCCAAGCACCCAAATCAACGCAACATCCTCTGTTGGTTACAAGTAAATGTATTTATGGAACTGCTTCACTTTTACAAACTCTGTTTTGAATAAATCAATGAATACAACACACATAGAGTTTGTAACTCTTCTGGTTTTGAGCAATATGAATATTTGGAAGGTAAACCAGAAGAAATCTCTCAAAGATATATTTCTGTTTAAACACTGAATGACTGTTCTTCGAGAATGAGAGCTGGGAAATTGAATAGTTTATGACTTGAAGGATTTTTCCCAAAGAGTCAGACAGACAGAGATTATGCGAGAGAGTAAAATCAACGAGTCTCTGTTGAGCTATTTATAACATCCATCTTCAATGGTCATTAAATGAGCCAGTAGACACAAGCCTCATTTGAATATCTTCATCGTATCTTGCATTAATTGCGCCATTAATGCTGATTGAGGTTTGTCTGCTGTTGCCAGAGATTTGTTGACTTTTATACCAAAGTAGGTAAACATCGTATCCACCAACTATGCGTTCTGCAGAATATACTCCAAATAGCTCTGATCTTGTCTCTCTTCAATCGATATTGTCTAACAGACATTATCTGATTTAATCTTGATTATTGAATCATCTGGACCAATAGATGATAAGATATGAAGCTCAGATCTGATATCTGTTAAGCTCTGACATGAAATCTGCTCCAAGCTATTTCAAATAAATACAAGCTTCAGGATCTTTTCTCCTTTACGAATTTTCCCCCTTTTCTTCTCTTTTAAAAATATATCCCATCTTCTCTCTTATCTAGTCTGATCTAAAATCTCTCTACGAATAACATGCTGAGATCTGATCAGAAATTCCTCTCTGTTATGTTCCTTTAGAAGTCTCTTGTCTGATTTGATCTGTAGAATAAATCTCTGAACCAAATATATTCTGTACTGAACTGAGTCTGGGAGCTGAATGGTTCTATCCGATCGATCTGTTAACGAAGCCTCTGAACTGGTACGCTCTGATCTGATTACAAAACCTCTGTACTGAATCTGATACCCTCTGATCTGATCTGTTCAATACGCCTCTGGTCTGATCTGATACGAAAACCTCTAAACGAATCTCTCAGATCTGAATTACTGATCTGATTTATAAACCCGATTACTAGTACAAGTTTGATAAACTTATATTCCAGAGCCGATAGCTTATATTAAGGTCTTTGTCTTATTTATGTTATCACCAAAACTAATAAATTGTATCTTAACATGCTAGATTAGCACAACCAACTCAATGCCGAGTTCTTTGTTTTGTGAACCAGATCTTGGGTTCTAGATTGGTTGATTTCTAGGAGTTCTCGTGGCTGCTGGTTGCGGGATCGGGTTTGTACAAAGGGCTGTATAAATCAAATCTTCTAGTGGAATCCTTCCCATTGAGGAAAAAAGGGAGATTTAAGAGAATTTGCTCCGAACTTCCTGAAACAAATCTCTCGTCTCTATAACTCTTACATTCACGCTTTGGCTTATATTTTTCACTGTTGAATCGTGTTGATTCCGCATAAAATCTTTCAATTACGCGAGACAACAGCTATCACTGAGAACCCTATAAGCTAGTAACTCGGCTGGAGGTTTGCGTTGAGCTGTAAAATATTTGAAACAACTTTCAAACCAAAATTAGCAAAGGGGTTCATTCACCCCCCTCTGAACTCCCGAGCTTGTTTTCGATCCTAAGAATTGGTATCAGAGCGAGGTTTCTCAGTGTTTGAACAATCTATTCATTTATACTCATTAAATATGTCGATTTCTCACAACAAGATTCCCATGTTTTCCAAGGAGGAATACGACGTCTGGATGATCCGGATGCAGGCGCACCTAGCAGCACAAGATGACGACATGTGGTTCGTGATAACCAACGGACCAATGCAATATTGAATATGAACACTGTTGTGGCGATAACTGCCGGTGCACCTCAATGTATTGAGAAACCTAGACTGGAGTGGACCTCGGAGGACAAGAAGAAAGCAAATCTGGAGAACGTCGCCAAGGACATACTGTACAAGACGCTAGACAACAACATGTTTAGCAAAATCCAGACTTGCACAACTGCAAAGGAGATCTGGGAAAAGTTGACCCAGATATATGAAGGCAATGAGGAAACAAAGGAGAACAAGCTGACCGTGGATCTACAAAAATTTGAACATCAAGATGAAACTCGAGGAGACCATGGCCGAATTCGATGAACGGTTCAGCTCTTTGGTGATTGAGCTGTCCAGACTGGGCAAAGCTTACAACAACAGGGAGTTGGCCCTGAAAGTGATGCGAGCACTTCCCAAAGAGTGGGATGTGAAACAATGGCCATGCGAGAGTCTAAAGACTTAAACAAGATGGAGTTGCATGACTTTTTTTCCAATCTGAAGGCTTACGAGTTTGAACTAGAAACGAGAGCGGAGTCTGAGCCATCCACCTCTCAACCAGCTAGAGCTCTTGCTTCTACAATTCTAGAGGAAAGTCCATGCTCTACCAACAACAGATCGGAAAAAGAAATGAGTAATAATGATGTGGCCTTGTTCATTCAAAAATTTGGAAAATTTATGTGTAAGCATAATACTAAACCCTCTTCTCTTGATTCTCCCAAGAAAAATTCTAATACTCATTCTGATGATAAATGCTATAATTGTGGCATGCCTGGTCACTTCCTAGCTGACTGTAGGAAGCCAAGGAGAGATGCAAAGAAGCGACCGGGTCGCAGCACCAACCAAGACAAGAAGGAGAAAAAGCACTATCGGAAGGGGAGAACCAAAAAGCAATGGTTGCTGAGGAAAATAAGAGTGCTTGGGATGATTCAGACTCAGAATAATCCAGCTCTGGAACCTCTTCATCCGCTGAAAGCGAAGATGAAGTACAGTGTCTCATGGTTGATGACACTGATGAGGTATTTGATTTTTCTAGTCCTGAATTTACACGTGAGGACCTAGTCACATCACTTAACGACATGGTCTTAGAATATAAGAAGCTTTCTCAATCATTCGAGGAAGCGCTGAGCTGGTTAGCTCAAGCAATATGCAAGATGCTTTAAGTAATCTTGTAACTGAGATGAAGAACTGAGAAGCAGGTCTGAGGAAATGCTTAATGAGACCCAGCGGTTGGCTGGTATAATAAGTTCCTGGACCAGGTCTTCGGCCTCATTACAAAAACTGCATGGCTACAAGACCATCTAGTGATAAAACAGGATTGGGCTATAATAGTGATGAAGGCAATACCGTAGAAACCAGGAGTCCCAAAAGGCTGGAAAGGACAAAGTTTAAAAAAATGAAGTTTGTAAAATCAAGCGCGGGACAGCACGAAGAGGAACAATCTGGTGAAACAATGATAACAGCCAAGCCTCCGATCTGGCAGGGTAGATTTTGTGGGCAGGGGTACACTGCTCCTGAGAAGTCTCGGGAGAGCTGGATAAACAAAAGAATTGCACAGATGCGGGGTAAACCCAAATCTGGTGGTATAAAACAAGGTTAGATCTTTCTATTTTCAATGAAGGACAGGCAGTACATGCCTCAATACAAGAATCCCAGATCGAACGGCACGTATACTGCATATCACACCCAATCCAGATCAAAGAACACGGACCACACAAGTGCTTTAATTCACACACCGGTAAATGGGTTAAGATTATCCAAGTGTGGGTCCCAAAAGGTCTAATTAAACCTGGACCCAAATGAATAAAAGGGTACCAAATTTTCTTGGCTTGTGATTGCAGGAACAAAAAGTATCAAGATTGGAGCAATCAACGTTGTATCTGGACAATGGATGTGCGAGGCACATGACTGGAGATGCCAAGATGCTCACGGATATCAAATCTTGCAACGGACCTAAGATCACCTTCGATGATAATTCGAACGATAACAACGTGAGTAAGGGTAAGCTTACCCATGGTAATTTCACTATCAACAATGTTCTCCTTGTTGAGAACTTGTGTTACAACTTGATCAGTATCAGCCAGTTGTGTGACAGTAACTACTCTGTCAAATTTTAGAAGCACACTTGCACTGTTTTGAATACGTAAGGGCTGACTATGCTAGTTGGTTATCGATCTGGTTACACTTACAAATTCGACTGGTCAGACCAACCGCATACAAAACAAACATGCTTAGTAGCTGACTCTTCAAAGAGCTGTCTATGGCATCAGCGGATGAATCATCTCAACTTCAAAACAATTGCCAATTTGAGTAAGCGTGAGCTGGTTGATGGCTTGTCCAAGCGTTGAAAAGACAAAATTTGCTCTGCCTGTCAGCTGGGTAAACAATTGAAATCAACTTTCAAAACTAGAGGCAGTGATAAAACCTCACGAAACTGGATCTTTTTGGTCCAATACCCGTACCAGCTTAGGGGAAAAGAACTACACCCTTGTCGTAGTTGATGATTTTTTCAAATTTACTTGGGTGTTGTTTCAAAATCAAAGGATCAAACTGCCGACCAGCTGGTCAAAACGTTTGCAAAATGAGAAATCTTGTAATGTCAACCAAATTAGGAGTGACAGAGGAACAGAGTTTTTGAACCTTAGAATCTCCTCCTATATGGATGACATTGGAATCAAACATGCGTTGAGTGCAGCTAGAACACCTCAGCAAAACGGGTTGGCTGAGCGCCGAAATCGAACTTCAAAATAAGATACCACAACTATGATTGCTGATTCCGATATTTCAAACAAAATTTTGGCCGAAGCAGTCAATACAGCTTGCTATACGCAAAACAGATCGATGATAAACAAGCGACATGGAGTTACTCCATATGAGATCTGGAATGGCAAGAAACCTGATATCTCGTATTTCAGGGTGTTTGGATGCAGATGTTTCATCCATATCAATGGTCAAACTTATTTAAGAGCTTTTGATGTTAAATCTGATGCAGATATTTTCCTAGGATTCTCAGCTGTAAGCCGAGCATATCGAGTATTCAACAATAGGACACTTACAGTTGAAGAATTGGCACATGTGGTGTTCTATGAAGCCTGCTTCAGATCTACATCAGCTTCAAAGTTAAATGATTTATGCACTCGTCTGGAGTCCACAAATCTTGATGAATCAAGTGATGACGAGGCACACAACGGATGTCAATTTCATGACCAGAAAGCACTGGACATACCAATTACCAACGCTGATATTCAAGCTGTTGAGCGAGCTGGTCCAGATTGTGATCAAGACGGTGCAGTACATGAGAAAACTGGTGAACCAAAAATAACAAGTGGTGATCCTATAACAAGTGGTATTCCAGTAGATCCAGCTGGGATGCAGGGGTAACATCACGAACCGTCAACCTCATATAGACCAGATCTTCGATGGAATAAAAATCATCCACCCAAGCTGGTCATCGGTAATCCTACTGCACCACTTAGGACATGAGGCCAGATGATAAACGAATATTCTAATTCTACATTCATTTCACATATTGAACCTAGGAAAGTATAGGAGTCCTTGGTAGACCCAAGCTGGATAGAAGCAATGCAAGAAGAACTAGGACAATTCGAACCTAGAAATGTATGGCATATAGTTTCTAGTCCTAATGATCAAAACGTTATAGGAACAAAATGGGTTTTTAGGAACAGATTAGATGAAAATGGAAATGTTGTTCGAAATAAGGCTAGATTAGTAGTGCAAGGTTATAGACAAGAGGAAGGGATAAACTTCGAAGAATCCTTTGCGCCAGTATCCATATTAGAAGCCAATATAATCTTTCTTGCATATCCATCATTTAAGAACTTTAAAGTTCAGATGGATGTCAAAAGCGCATTCTTAAATGACATATTGAATGAGTAAGTGTATGTTACACAACCTTCTGGCTTCGTAGATCATACCAGACCACAGTATGTCTACAAGCTTGATCAAGCGTTGTATGGTCTGAAACAATCTCCAAGAGCTTGGTATGATACTTTGTCAAAATTTTAATAGATCATGAGTTCGTTATTGGTTCTGTAGACAAGACACTGTTAAAGTTTGTGAAGAATGATCATATCTTGTTAGTACAGATATATGTTGATGATATTATCTTTGTCTATACTAATTCCAAGCTTTGCGATAAATTTTCCAAGCTTATGCAGGATAAATTCGAGATGAGCATGATGGGGGAGCTGACATTTTTCCTAGGATTACAAGTAAAGCAGCTTGAGGATGGTATATTCATCAATCAAGAGAAGTATACCAAGGAGCTTCTCAAGAAGTTTGGGATGGAAAATAGTTCATCAACGGCTACAACCATGAGTGCTTCCATCAGCTAGAAAAGGATGAAGCTGGAACTGCCATTGAGGTAACCATGTATCGTGGGATGATTGGTTCACTTTTATATCAAGTTCTAGGTCTGTATATGTGCTAGGTTCCAAGACAATCCAAAACAATCACACTACATGGCTGTTAAACACATTCTTAATTATTTGAAAGGCACGCAGAATGTGAGCCTTTGGTATCCCAAAGACTCAAGTTTAAATTTTATTGGTTATAGTGAAGCAGACTATGTAGGATGTAATATTGATCGGCGTAGCACAAGTGGGAATTGTATATTTTTGGGTGACAGACTAATATCATGGTTTAGCAAGAAACAGACATCGATAGCCACATCCATTGCTGAGGCAGAGTACCTCGCAGCTAGAAGCTGTTGCGCTCAAATGTTATGGATTCAACAACAGATCCGTGACTATGGCGTCGATGCACAAGAAGCACCCATCTTTTGTGACAATACAAGTGCGATCGTGATTACTCAAAACCCCATTCCATAACCAAGAACATCGACATACGCCATTTCATTCGAGACCACGTACTAAAGAAAGATGGTCGGGTGGAGCCTGTGCCAACGGATCAGCAAGTAGCTGATATCTTCACCAAGTCTCTGTTGGACGCTAAGTTTTCTTACTTTAGAAATGTTTTAGGTCTCCTGGATATGTCATGATTTTGTTCTGCATGCATAAATTCAGGGGGAACAACATGAGTCAAACAGATAACTAAGCAGTCCGCTGGTTGTCTTCAAGCTGGTTAGCACCGTGCCGGTATGATCCAGATTGTGGCATATACAGTGAGATGTTATCACAGTGTTTGACTTATTTGTTTCTTTGTTGGTAAAGTAAAATTGAACGGTAGAGATTGGTTTTCTTATAAAACGTATTTAAATCGGACGGTCATCTTTCTGGAATTTCAAATGTCTTTTTAATATGATGATGAAACGTGTCCAGTAAAAACCCTTCTCTCTTCCCTTTCGTACATAAACAGTTTCTTTTACTTTTTACAGTATTCTTTCAAAATTTTTGTGCAATCAAGCTTTCTTGCAACAAAATCTATTGCATTCTTAGTGCAATCGTTCACTTATTCCAAATTCCCATCCCCTTATCATCAAAAATGGTCGCTTGCCTCTTTTTTAACCCTTTGCAGGTCGACTTTGAGTCTGTACTCTCTATGGAGCATTCTGGTATATTGAGTATGTTCAAAACTTTGGAGAATACTGGGCTCAAAGGGTTTCTGAACTCAACTGGTTCAGTGTATGAGAATGATGTTGTTGAGTTCTTCGCTAATGCAAAGGTGATAATAGGAACTGTGCTTAGATTCGTCGCCAATAGGAAATTTGAACTAACGAAAGAGATGTTTGTTGAAGCATTTTGGCTTCACACCGAGGGGGCGACCAGCTTCCTGGATGTTCCGAAAGAGACCGTGGTGGCAATTAAAATTAGGTTCTTTGGGTCTGATGTGCCATTCAGGGCACCCAGTAAGAAAAGTGAGATGAAGATGGAGTTTCGATTGCTGCATGATATTGTGGCGAAGGGATTGTGTGCAAAGGCTGGGTCGTTCGATATGGTAACGAGCGAGAAGTTTGATCTAATGGTGGCAATCTCTGCTGGGTTGAAAGTAAATTGGGCTCAAGTGTTGTTTCAGGTGCTTGTTAATATGGTGAACAATCCTACCCGTCAGTCGTAGGGGTTTGCTGTTCAAACCAGTGTTCTGCTGCATAATCTTGTGCAAGAAGATCTTGGAGAGCTGGTCAAGTTGCAACCTCAAAAAGTGTTAACCAACAAATCAGTGCACATCTATATCAAAAAAAATCTGGGTGTTAGACCAGCTGGTGAGTCTAGCAAACAAACAGAAGACACTGCAAGTGACACTGAGGGTGGACAGTCTAAAATGACCAAGCCCGTGGAAATGCAAGTAGATACACAGGTAGAAAAGAAGAAGAAAAGGGCAGTTAGTAAAAAGAAGAAGGCAGAAACGACAACAGTGGAGAAGAAGAGGAAGAAGCTGGTGAAGAAGGTGGCTGAACAGCAAACAATGGAGGCTGGGAGCCAAGTTGATCCTACAAAATCTACGTCTGGGACCAGCTCAGACGAAGATTCGTGCCCGCTGGCGAGGCTGAAGGAAATAGTGTAAAGCGCAAGCAGGTGGTCGAGTCCTCTGACTCAGAGGCTACAGTGTCTGTTCCACCGGTGCTCATTACCCGGAAGCATCGTACGAAAAGAACCAAGAAGGTGCCGCCCACTGGTAATGATCAAGCAGAGTCCCAAGCCAGTCCCATCTGTTAGAGTAGAAGCCCAACTAGCCAAATTGTGGCGTGTGGGTTTATAGACTCTTGTATATGACAGTCTTTATATATGATATTCGCATTTGTTTATGGCATTCTTTATCTTCGTTATATTTATATAATGTTAACAATTGTGTTGGATAAAGACCTAGCTCAGGACTAGTATCTGTGATGCGAAGTACAATGTTTCATTGGTAGGGAACATTGTGATGTTCTGAGCATGCAGATAGATAGTGACCTGGTGATCTATCGAACTACCCTCGTTCGGACTTTCCAAGTGGTTACCATTTGTCGAGTGGATAAGTCCGAGGTCTTGGTTGTACTGATTAGTCCTCACGACTCAAAACGTCATTGAGACTCTACGTGATAGGCGTCTTACTTTGACTCGTTTTCCGACTCACTTGGGGTCATTAGGCGGCGGGATTGGGTGAGACCCCGATGCATGTAGGAGTCGATGCTTCGTTGTCGAGGATTCACCGCTCGCTTACATGCGTGGATATCCTATGCTATCTGAGGGGATAATAGTGTATAAATCTCTGGCCAGAGTACTAGAAGTGTTTTAGGTAAATGGGTTTACCTAGTTACACTCGCGATGTCACTATTCGATCTCCAAGATGTATGCATAGCTATCGGATCTCTAACGACTCTCAGTTTACCAATGGTCGTTGATCTGATCGGGATATATGGATTGAAAGGACCGTACTGTACGCTAACCACGACCAACTGGTTCTTGCAGACACTATCAGTGATACCTAGGGGATCATGGGGCGATGTTGCTAGGCGCTTTACCATGATCCGTTGGGCAAGTCCGAAATTGTGATTTCGGAGCCACAATGGTTGTGGGCCCACGGCTAGCTGTATCCCTGAACCATTGAGGGTCACACAAGTACTGGATTCAAGATTCCCGCACGGAAACTGAGCTCAATGTGTTGAGCATAGGAGGAGGATTTTTGGAAGTACGACTTCCTAAAAGTCAACAGGGGTCAAATCGTGATTTCCGCTGTTGAGGGGCAAAACGGTCATTTTGCACTGGGGTTCTGAAAAATGGTTTTTCAGATCATAATATTCAGTTTTGGAAACTGAGTCGATTGGTCCGATCTGATCGGCGATCGGAGTTGTAATGAAGTCGCAGTGATGGATATCGTCATTTGGACCCGGGCCCGTTGGGCCGGTCCAAGTCCATTACTAGTCTTATTAAAAGAGACTTAGGGCTTCATTAATAACAACCAACATATCACAACCCTAGTCTACCTAGACCTACACGGCCGCCCCCCTTCCTCTCCTCCAAAGCCTCACGCCGTCGGCGGCCGCCCAAGCGTCGCCGCCCGTCGCCGCCGCACGTTGATCGGACTTGTTCCGATCACCATTTCGAGGAGTTTCCGTCCGTGCTGATCTCGTCAGGCCTTCTAGTTCAGGCTGACGAAGGAACCTTGCTTCCGGTCGTGGACTTGATTAGACGTAATCTACCCCCGCCTACCGTGAAGTGCCGGTTTCCTCGTGAAAGTGGTCGGAGCCAGGCGCCTAGACTCCAGCAAGGTATCAATCAAAGAACCCCCTATGAATGGTTCGTTGATTTGTTTTATTGTATTGAACGTTTCCCGGCGCTAATTTTAAACTTCCGCTGCGCCGCCGGGAGACTGGATCCGGATCCGCCACCGTTTTCCAACAGTGGTATCAGAGCTATGGCTCGGATCCTTCAATACATTTGTTGCCTGAATTGCATCTGAATCTCGAATTTGAATCGAAGAAACAAAAAAAAATTTTCCGACAGGCCGGGCGCCGCCGCGCGCGCGACACCATGCGCGCTGGCCGCGCATGGTGGCCGGCCGTGGCCAGCAGCCGAGCGCACCTCGTTGCGCACTGCCCGCGCGAAGCCATGCGCACTGACTGTGCATGGTGGCCAACTGCCGGGCGCCGCTTTGCGCAATGGGTAGCCGATCGCTTGCTGCCTCCATCGCGCATGGTGGCGCGAACAAGGGGCGGCGCATGCGCCATCTGGGCACCGTGCGTGGCGCGACGCTGCCGCGCTTGTCGTGGGCAAGCGTGCGGTCGAGTGCCGCACGCCATGAGGTGGCGGCGGCGGCCGCCGTCCGGCGACGATCTCCGGTAGATTGTTGAGACGGCTGAATTTTACTTCTAGGTTTAGTTCGGGCCTATCCCGGGCAGCCCATGAAGTTTTCGGGCCGATATCCGATATCGGGTCGATTTTGGTCAATTTTGAAATTTTGAGATTTTGGGCCCAAAATTGTTTTTGGCCCAATATGATGCAATTAAAATTGCAAAATACGATTTTGATTGTAAAATATGATTTTATAATTAAATATGATTTTGTTGATTAAAATTTGATTTTATCGACAAAATGCGATTTTATTATAAAATGCGATTTTATGATTAAAATATGATTTTGCGATAAATAATTTGATTATTTAATTTATGCTTATTAATTAGATTGATTGCATGATTGGGATGATCGAGATCCATGCCCCAATTTGTTAGGTGTATGCTTTAGGTTCTGCGATTTCGGTTGTATTTAATATCATTGATTATCATATTTAAAGTGGGTCTGTTTGTGGCCCGTTCCCACCCCTTAAAATGTATCCCTTATGTGTCATGGAAATTTATTGTAAATTACTAGACTTAGTGGGAGGAATTTTGAAGATGGTGGGCCCGATGACGATCAAAGATATTGAAGACCGAAGATCTGTAAAACCGGAAGCAAATGTAATAGGATTGCATTGCATATTGCATTTCACCTAGGATTGGACCCAGGTCCGTGATTGGCAACCACGGACCGCATAGATCTCGCGATCGATCATCCCAATGTTTATATATGTGATATATAGTTAGTTGAATCCGCATGTTTTAAATATGATTTAAAATATATTTCATGAGACCAAACTTATCAAAAATAAAATCCCTCGTTTTAAATACGATTTAAAATTAATATCAAGATAAAAGTTTATTCGATAAACCTAAGGGGATTTAAATTTATTTAAATTTCACTACCTTCCATCAACAATGGGTGTACGCCGATGCTACCCGTATACATGGTCCGGCTCATATTATTGAGGGGGTCATGTATGCCGGAAAGTTGTCCACGCCATTGACAATTGTTGTGAGTCGGTTGGAACTCCCTTTGACGTTGGCTCATATTATTGGGGACGTTAAGGGACCGTCCTTCACGACTCAACATTGATGGGTCATCTTGACACGTGATAGTAAACGACGTCATATTATTGGGCCCTTACTGGACGTGAGGTGAATACATGGAGGTTGCACCGATTGCAATCGGAAACTACCTTTTGGGGGTCATGGATGGCTGATATTATTCGGGTCCATGATTGCTT
>KV014908.1:124085-152178 GCA_001598015.1 Dorcoceras hygrometricum | reverse complement strand
TAACGATTATGAGCCTATGGATCCATGTGATCACGACATTGATCCCGAGGTAAGGTCGGGTGAACCACACCGCCACGTACGTTGGTTTATAGATTGATCAATCGAATTTAACGGCTCTCACTTCATGGATACGACTCGCATGTTCTTTTAAGTTATGTTATGTATTATGTTATGCCTTAACCTATATGTTATGATGATTTATGTACGAATACAGCATGATTTGACATTTTAAGGTCTTTTAATGCACGCATGTCATGAAAATTATGTTTGTACGCTTATGTGCTTGTATGTGGTTTTACTATATGTACCTTGTTATTAGCGGATATAGCATGCTGGGCCTTTAGGCTCACTAGGTTTATATGGTGCAGGTGAGCATGATAATGTTGATGATATTACTCCGACCTACGATGAGGACGTCTGATGCTCCGCTGCGGCTGTTACCCCGTGACCGCTAAGTTATTTCATGTTACGTACTTTTAAACATGTTCAGTTTTCCGCAAACAGTCTTTGAGTACTCTGATTTTTATGATTAGCTTTTAAGACGTGGACTAAGGAATTTTGCAGTCGTTTTATCGCATTTTGAGATGTTTTAATGCTTAAGTTATGGTTTTATTTATCGCTTTCATTAAATGTTATTCCACGTCGGCTTTCAAAAAAAAAACATAGAGGTTTAGTATGTTTCAAGCTCCGAGACATGAAGAACAGGTTGATGGTGCTGATTCCAATGCTGATAAGAAAGAAGAAAATATGGGGTGTGAAATCCAAATGGACCAAGAGGGTCATGTGAAAATGTGTCTACTGTTGCTCAGGGAGAGCAAGCAAAATCTGCTGAGGACGGTCCCAAAGGTCATGAAGGAGAAACTACAGATGGAGGAATTGGTGGATAATGTTGAACGAATTGAGCAGGACGAGAGCAGTAACCAGATTGAGAAGGGGAATGCTATCCATGACAGGATGTTGTGGTGAGGTCTGGACCTAAGCAACCAGCTCAGAAACCCATGACCTATACTAGGAAGAGTGTCTATGCTCCTATTGAGATCCGCGAGATGACCTGGTATGATTTCCTTCCAAAAATTGACCTAGTGGATAAAGGGGAGGGAATACTGCCCCATCTCGATAGACCAAATCCTGTAGAGGAACACTACCTGCTGGTCATTCAAGACATCAGGGAGCACGCAGAGTGCCAACTCAGACTCTATGACAAGTGGCATAGATTCCGCACCAGCTACCGTTTGGAAAAAATCTCCTCTATGCAATTTTTGGCAGAATTTGCAAAGGCCGAGAATAAATTGCTTCCATGCGCTGCGACAGACAGGGTTCAGGACCTGCTCCAGAGAAGGGATCTTATCCGGTAAAATATTGTGGAGGTGTTGTTGCGTGAAGTAGTTGCTGAGCATTGGAAAGAATTCCACAAAGACAAGCCATCAGCCAACCAGGATATTATGGCTATCCGCTTGCTAGAAGCTGAATTAGCACAAGCAAGGAAGAGCATCAACCTTTTTCAAGCTCAATCCGGTCTGCCAGTAACCTATAATCAACGTCCTGCGGATTGAGTTGGATCTTCGGATCTCACTCAATGCTTGACTTGGGAATAGTTTAAAGCTCAACTCGCAAAGCCCACACCAAAAAATCTGCCAGATCGGGAACATGAGCCTCAGATTCCTGTGCCTACAGCAGATGGCTAGATTGACGTGGTTGATCGGATTGCTGAGCAGGTGGGGGACACAGAGCAGGAACAATTGAGTTTTGATGTTGGACAACAGGTCCAACAGCAACCAGCTCTTGCGAACGAGGACCAGCCTCAACACAATTCGAGTTATAGTTCCCTTGCCCATCTTTCGATTCACAGTGAGGCCAGTGCCAGTATGCGCTTCTATCCCACTCCCAGTACCATTTCTGATTCTAGCTCTAGTGAGAATCTTACTTTCTCCGAAAATTTTTCTGTTCACAATGAGGATTATGTAAATACTCTGGGTCCGAATCCCATTTCAGAAGTATATAATGCGGACCATCAGTGTCCGAGTCCATCTAACTTACAGATGGTTGTATATACAGGAAACAGAGAAGAGACTATAGATTTTGTGGATTGAAAAAGTAATGAAGATTATTCCCACGATAGCTGACAACAGGTTTTTGTATCCAGTCCCCCAGCAAATCTTAATACTGATATTAATCTCGAAGAGGTAGAAAAATTCATTGCTTCACTGGATTCAAGGATGATTCTATGGATTCGAGGATGCTTCCTATGGATTCAAAGGTACATTCCATGGATTCAAGAATTGGATCTCTAGATTCCAAGGTTGAAAAATTGTTGAATGTTTAGACATTCCTGAAGCATGACTTTAATACTTACAAACGCGCATTCTATGAAAATATGGACATGGTGGCCGCCAATGTTGTGTCTTCCCAGACATCGTTAGAAACCAGCCTTGTTCATCAATTTATCGATCATTAGCTACAGATTTCCAGTTATCTTGATTTTGTCAAATTACAACTGACCGAGTTGGTTAATCACCTTAAGGAGATCGGTGATGCCAAAAAGTTTGAAGGAGGACAGAGCAGTGGGTTTGGAAGACAGAGTAGTGCACCAAGAGGAGGACCAAATAGAGTGGAAGGGGGACAAAGTAGTGTGCCAAGCTATAAAAGGGGTGAAGGAAGCAGCAGTAAAAAGAAGAAATGGTTTTGAGGCAGATTTAGTGGTTCTTATAAAATTTTTCATGTATAGCTGATTCTTTGTAACTGTTCAACGATCAATAAAAATCTCTTTTTACGACCAAAGTTTTGTTATCACCAAAAAGAGGGAAATTGTTAGAGTAAATTTCAAAATTTTTGGTGATTAAAAATAAAAGAGATTAGTAATACCAAAGGCACCAGATCTGGACGAAGATTACTACGTTGGACGTAATAACCAGATAATAGCAGAGTCAAGACAAGTTACGGTCAAACCAGCTTGGGACAATGAGGTGTGCTGGTGAAGGACAAATCAGCTGGATGCTATGTCATGCTGATACTCGTTCAAAGAAGCTTAGCCGGATAAGGACAGTTCAGTTGAATAAATTTGAAGAATTTTAAACAAAGAGGATTGAGTTGAAGAGCAGCAAAACAGTGGTTTACAGTTGTGAGAACAGATCGCAGTGGCAATGATAAGTGGTATGATAGACCAGCTGGAGTGATAAGTGGAATAACAGACCAGCTGAAAGACTAGTAAGTAAACCAGCTCAAAGCAGAATGTTCTCACAAGGGGTATCGTACTGAAGATATGAGTGTACAAAAATGCTATCTAAATCAGTACAGTACAAAGACATGAGCAGAATACTTCGAAGCAGACTCGATTTAATGAAGCTCAGAACCCGATCAAGAAAAGCAGATCATAAACTAGGTCGATAAACCAGAGCAATAAAGGGAAACGTAGAAAATTTAAGTTTGGAATGTTTGAAGGTACGTACAGTCTGATATGAGACATTTGACATCTCTGTACTGATGTGTATTCGTTGGAACTACTTTGAGCTAAATCCAGATACGCAGAGATATGGTTCAACTGAAGACGGCACAGAATTGCTAAAAAGGGCAATGCATTTAATGGAGATGTACTTTCATTGTACAAACATTTAAGACGCCACAGAAATTTCAATTTGGATACACTCAATGTGTCTACTGGCTACATTTATTAATGTTGTATCCAAAGGGTATAAATATAAGAGAAGAGTGTGAAGGGGTAACGGATTACAACAAGATTATCGAACATACAAACTAACCAGTCTTCACAAGCAAAAGCAGAGTTCATCTTGAACCAGCTCACAGCAAATGACACCGCACGGATAGCTTTATTCAATTCTTGTGTCACATACTCTTCTATACACACACTCTGTAGTGTTGTGCCTTCTTTGTAAATCATAAACATAGAGTGTAGAGTGCAAGATTAGCACAACCAGCTCAGTGCAGAGTTCTTTGTGTTGCGAACTATATCGTGGGTCTGGATTCGTTGGTTGATTGCTAGGAGTTCTCGTGGCTGCTGGTTGTGGGATCGGGTTTGTACAGAGGGTTGTATAAATCAAATATTCTAGTGGAATCCTTCCCATTGAGAAAGAAGGGGAGACGTAGGATAATTTGCTCTGAACTTCTAAAAACAAATCTCTTGTCTCTATAACTCTTACATTCACGCTTTGGCTTAAATTGTTCACTGTTGAATCGTGTTGATTCAGCATAAAAATCTTTTTGTTACGCGAGCAACAACTAACTGAGAACCCTCTAAGCTGGTAACTCGGCTGGAGGTTTGCGTCGAGCTGTAAAATTTTTGAAATAATTTTCAACCCGAAATTAGCAAATGAGTTCATTCACCCCTTCCCCATATAAACTCACGAGCTTGTTTTCGATCCTTACACCATGACTACGATAAACACGTCAGTAGCCAATATGCGTGATGAGCAGAATTATGTGAATGATTTTCAGCATTCAAGAATATGATCTATAAGAGAATAGATGACTTACTGTAATCCGTAGACCACTCTCAAGCTTCAATGGAGTCCATAATAGTCACTCAAATGCATGATAGTCACCAACAAAGGTCTACTGAAGTTGCTACGCTCAGTTTGAAAATTTATGAAGTGGTGGCATGCTTAAGAGATATGGTTGTTGCCAAAAAAGGGGAATGTGGCAATCCGAGAGGATTGCTATAGAGATAAAGATGATTCAGCCCGGAAGCGAGCTCAATTTAGCAGTGAAGAGTAGTGATGAGTTTAAATAGAATTGTATAGAGAAAAAGTTCTTTGTAAAATTCTATTTAAAAATAGAACTATAATTTTCTTTCAAATCTCTAAGTGTCCAAGTTGTCATCACCAAAAATGGAAAAATTGTTGAATATTCTAAGTTTTGGTGAAGACAAAAATAAGCTAAGTTCAATTCAGCTTGAAGGGTAAGCAATCAGATCATGCCAGAGCTAACAACATGATATCTTTCAGATCAGATTAGAGCTCAGCTGAGTAAAGATAACTCAGTTTTGAAAGTTTATCACACCAGATCTTGGAATAGCTTAGAGCAGACAGCTTAGAGAAGATCAGTTTAGAGTAGATAGTTTAGAGACTTTCATCTCAGGGAGATCAGCTCAGGACAGTTTAGCTCAGGGTAGATCGGTTAGAGAATAGTTTAGTTCAGGTAAGATCAGCTTAAAGGAGTATTTTAGTTCAGGATATCAGTTTTCAGGCATGGTGTTCTTAAACTCATAATGAAGCACGCAATTAACAAAATAATGCGGAAAATCGGGTTAAAATTTTTCTTTTGAACTGAACTAGAAATACACTTTAAGTATGCGAATACACAAAATATAGATTTAATACAAGAGTCAAACAGAAAACAACATACAAATAAGGTCCAACAAATAACCACAACTACACACGGCATCCCCTGGTATCGACTCAAGAGCACATGTATCAGTTGTACAATCACTGGGACACACGATCAACAACTAAGGGGCTCCACTAGCTAGCGCACCACCTGACCCACCTGATCTACCTGAATAACCCGTCGGTCACAACACGACCAAAGAAGCCCCAAAGGAGAAATAAAAGAGGTCAGACCTCAATACGAAAGCACATCAAATACATCAATGCAGTAGAAAGAAATGTGCAATATGTAATGCGGTGCATGCTCTCGTACAATCAAAACAGGGTACCAAGATCATCAGAGGCCAAACAAAAGCTCAATCACAAGGTGACAGTATCATATGAGTTCAGGAGCTACCTTATCACCACGTGAATTGATTTCATTCATGTGGCGGATTGTTGGGAAATGTGAATGAAAGTCATGAGCTGATCGTGAGATGGTTGAAACCAGCCAGGACGCAAGCTGATTTCTGGCCGCAAGCTGGTTTCTGGCCGCAAGCTGGTTTTTGGCCGCAAGCTGTTTTCTGGCCGCAAGCTGGTTTTTGGCCGCAAGCTGGTCTTTGTCCACAAGCTGTTTTCAGGCCGCAATCTGGTCTTTGGCCGCAAGCTGGTTTTTGGACGTAAGCTGGTTTCTGGCCGCAAGCTGGGTTGACCATCGCGAGCTGGGTTGATCGTCGTGAGCTGGATGGTATGCGTGCTGATCTACGCGATCTGGTACTAAGCTCTAAGCTGGTCTGGACAGCCACGATTTGGTCCTAGGCTCTAAGCTGGTCTGTACAGTCGTTCTGGTCTGTATACACGAATCGGTTCTTCCGAAATAGCACAACTATTCATGCTTCGTCTTCATGAAACGATGCATCTGTTCAAAACGGTGGATCTATTCAGTTAATGCATCTGTTCGAAACAGTGCAACTGTTCGAATCATTGCAACTGTTCGAAGCAATGTAACTGTTCGGAACGGCGTTTCATGAAAGAATGTGACGATCAAAGCAACCAACCAACTCCTATAAATAAAGGCATATTAGGAAATCGAATTTAATTGAATCCCGCATTCTCCTTTGCCTTCTGCTCTATATTTATACTCAATTTCCATGCGAAATTTCCAAACTCAGAATAAAATTTCCAACACTTATTTTGTTCGCCGGAATTACCAGTGTGATGCTACACTAGGTAATTAGAAGGTCGTATCTCGATTGTCGGAACGAGAGCACTGTACTCAGGAAATTTCGTCTTGCGGAAAGAGGAAATTTCCTTGACTCGACCAACCTGCTATTATGTACTGTTGAGAAACCAGCTTAGAGTCGTGCTGTTATAAGAACAGATTAAGAAATACGAACATGTGAAGACTTTTTCTTCTATCAAATTTTAAAGGTCTGACTGGTATTATTGAATTATTCTTCTATATATATATGTGAGAACCTAGAGATTTAGCTCTCGGAAATACAGCCGAAAAAAAACTCAGCTTTGACACAGTCAACTCAGATCTGGGACAGTCAACTCAGCTGGTAAACAGTCAAACAGTCAACTCAGATTTGGGACAGTAAACTCAACTTTGGAAAAGTCAACTCAGCTCACGGCATACCGAGACAGATTAAGCGTACAGATCAGATTTCATTTGCAAAGACAACCATCAACAGTCGTAACTGCCAATTTATACAGATTAATGACCAATTAAACCGCCCAATAAAAATGCCTAAACCGTTACTCTTGTAACAGCTAGGTTAATGACCATCAAATCAGGAATTTAAGGTTGTAACGGCTGACCTTTTGAATCCCAGTTTCTGCACCTATAAATACCCAGTTGTGGCATAAGATTACCCTCACTCATTCCGAAAATTTTCAGTAAAACACCAGTGAGCTCTTACTTTGAAACCCTGCACAAGCTGTATCCCAGTGCTGTATGAAGTTCACCAGATTTCGTACATCATATTTGGCCTGAGCTGAATACTGTTCTGCACCTTGAACCACACAAACTTCATGAGACTGTAAGTGGGCTTTTGTTATATGTATTCGTTTCAAATATTTTATGATATTCATGCTACGTTCTGATTTGAATTGTCATTCGCTTTCGTTACGTGTCAAGTTCATGCTATGATCTAAGCTCTATTTCAGCACTGATGTTTCTATCGTAATATGGGTCTACGAAATATTCCGCACTCTGAGTTGTTAGGTGTAACTATGGCCTCGACCCCTTAGAGGAGTAAAAATTAGGGACTGATCAGTAAACCATAGAACTAAGTGACTATCAGTGCTACCTGTTCTCTGTGATATGCTCTGCTCTGTTCTGTTATACGCTCTGTTCTGAATCTGTATATGTATATTATGTTATGCTCTAATGGTCTCCCTCACTTGCTGAGTATTTCCCCAAACACCCACCATTTACTTCTCCCACCCAGATAAAGCTGAAGAACAGATTGAAGAGGAAGAGCAAGATATGTTCTGGGGCTGGTGAAGACTTAGTATTATTTAATGTAATTTTCGCTTCCGCAACTTTGGTTTCTTTTGAAGTTGTAAGGACGATTATTTTGATTATGTAAAAAAACTGGTTTGAGCTATACTATGAGGCTTAATGTTTTACAATTTTATGATTTTTTAATATTACCGATGTCATGAGTCTCGATCTCGGGGCATGACATTTTAGTGGTATCAGAGCTCACCATGTTCATAATCCGGCTGGGAAACCAAGTATGAGATCTTGCAAGGTTCGGGACGAACTTGCAGATTTTCGCATGAGACCAGTGCTACCCCCTCCGAAATGGTCCAACGAGTAAAACTCACGACTAAGTTGTGACATAAGCCGCTTTTTTGGCCAATTCCTTCGTTTAGGCCTCCGAAATCGCGTTTTTACTATTTATGAAAAGTTTTGAAACTGCTATAAGTCCTCGTACGAAACTCCGATTTCAATTCCGTCAACTGTTCTTTAATTCCTATGACTAGAACTCACAGTTTATGGAATAATCTCACAACTTTCTATTTTTGAAAATTTTTCTCCGATTTTAGGAAATGGCCCCCTCTGCTCTCTATACCCGTTCTGCTGCTACCCTTCGTATGAAGCAGATTTCCCGCAACAACCTAAGCCGCACGATTAGACGTCCTAGATCCAAACTAGCAACCGAGAGACGAGAGTCAACTGCTATAAAGGAAGGATTGGAAAATAAGGTATCCAGCCTGGAAAGAGAATTACAACTCCAGAGATGTGAAAATCATAGTCTACGAAAAACGGTGACCTTGTACCATAAAGACATCGATCGCCGTATCTCTCAGCTGGTTGAGGCTATGAAAGAGCATAAGAGTAACCAAATAGCATTAGAGGCCTCACACACAACCATTGTCGGACTCACTGAAATAGGCCTTTGCATGTCAAAGAAAATTGAATGGATGAAGGCAAAGAAACACCAGGCTAGATAGAGCCATCTGGAGTGCCATCATAAGTTGCAAGCTCGTATCCATCAGACCTAAGATACGATCCAAGTGCGATACCTAATCCTCGAGGCCCTAGTATAGGAGAAAGCTAGCCTACTCTAAACAATCCAAGGTGTGCAAGAAGACAACGGTGCTCCTGCTCCATTCTATGATGAATGGGAGGAAGAACCGGAAGAAGACCCGGAAGAAGAAGGGCTTGAGAATATTCCTGTAGGCGAGGGAGAGATTGTTAATGAATAGAAATATGTTTTACCTTTCGAATAAACCTTGTATTCAATTCATCCTTCTATCCAAAATTTGCTTATCCTTTCATATTGTAGTATTCTCGTTTATTTCACAATTATACGCACATGCTTAGTAATCTTTCCTATGGCAGAATATGGCAGGCAACCGAAGAAGCGACAGTAACAATGGAGGTGAAGGATCCTCCAATTCAAGTGGTGGTCTTAGAAGAGAAGACCTGATGGCAATAGCTACCATAATTGCCAAGACTCTCCAAGGGTTGGTCAATACCAACCATAACCAAGCTCCTCCTCCTACCCCTCCACCTCGTGGGACTAAGTACTACTATGATTCCCTTCGCAAGAACAAAGCCCCCACCTTCGATGGAAACCATGACTCCGAAGTTGTCCAGACTTGGATGAATTAATTGAAATGAAACTTCGACTACTGGAAGTCCCAGATGATTTCAAAGTAGATGTTGTAGCACCACTCCTCGACGGCAAAGCTGGAAAATGGTGGGAAGCAGTCGAGCCAACCATGGCTGCAACTGGACAAATCACGTGGCATTCTTGAGACTGTACTTCCCAATGGAAGTCAGAATGCAACGGCTCAACGAGTTTGAAACTTTCACCCAGACTGCAGACATGTCGGTTTTAGAGTATACATCCAAGTTCAACTCATTGGGCACCTATGTCCCAACGATCATGGAAGATAATACTCTAAGGATGCATCGATATAAGAAGGGTCTGAATAGCCGTATCCAGTAAGCCATTGCAGTCTACCAAGCCACAAGCTTTGAGGACTTAATGGGAGCTGCAATCCGAGCCGAGACTGACATAAAGAGGCTGCAAGCTGACAACAATAACAAACGTCCCCTCAATGCTCAGACTTCACATGGTGGGCCTAAGGCCAAGCGGCCAAACCTCAACAACCGCGGCTCAGCACCTGCACCGAATAACCAAATGTTGACACCTTGCACCTCTTGCGGTCATCGTCATAGTGGAGATTGTCGCAAGCAGAGCGGTGCATGCTTTAAGTGTGGAAAGTTGGGCCACCGAATTACAGATGTCCGGAACAACAAGGCCGGAAGGTTGCATCAAGCAATACGGCTTAGAACATGCCAACGCCTAGGGAGGATAAACCTGTCAGGCCTCGTGCTCACATCAGAGACAAAACACACAAAAACATGCGGAAGCTACTAAAAAGCGGGTAAAATTTTTGCTTTTGGCATGACGGTTTAAAACAATATAATTTAAAATAGCACGATACTCAAAGTAATCCCAGTTTACAAAATCAACCAACAAAGGCTATGAGCCCACGACAAGCAGTACAACATCAACATGTATCAGATACTTGGTAACAACCACAACTGAATACAACCAAATACGACAAGAGCACAGGGCATCCCCTGGCTAACTGTACTGATACATAGATATATGCTATATGCTACTGGGATACTCTAACCACCACCTGGGGCACCTCCAGCCGGGTTAGCTCCACGACCAGCTGGATAACCTGAACAACACAACAGGCAAGGAAAACAAACCAAGCCCCAGAGGGACATGGGGTCAAAGCCTAGTGCGGAGAGCAACTGAAACAGCTAAAGAAAATCATAAGATAAAATGCAGATGCTATGCATGAGACAAAGGATAACAGCTGAAGGCTACAACCGAAGAGGGAGACAAGGAACTCAAACATAGCTCCACAGAATCTGCAACAAACGGTGGCCACAGGGTGTGTTCAAAGTGTGGTAATGAGCCACTCGCCTTGACACTACACCCGAATACCAGATGCATCAAACAGCTCAACCTGCCGTTGCAAAACTCATGAACTGTGGTAGTTAACCACTCGGCGCATGAGGGCTAACAGATACCAGCAGGGAGATGAGAGTGCGGTATTTCCGCTCGCCCTCGCATCCTGGTAAGAAACAACAGCACAATTCAACAAGATACAAAGCAAGGAGTCTGAAATGCAAGTGAATAAATGCGTGTATGCACATAACAGCAGGCAGTAAACACTGGCAGCAATACACGAAGCAACAATCAGCCATCACTGCATTTATCCATGCCAAACCTCACGCTGTAACAAGCTCAACCCGTACCTTAATTCTATGCAACGATTACCACAACAAGAGTCCCGAGAATTCTGGTTTAGACCTGCTAAACACACAACGCACAAAACATAAATCCCACGGGACACGGCACAGAACTCATGGCTGGGAGTTATACACTAAAACAAGCTATCATCCTACTCAAAAACTCAACTGGAATCTCAATAACAAAGCTCTAAGGTAAGATCTTATCTCTAAATCGAAGGGCTACCTGCACAGCGAACACACGGCCGAAGGAAGCACTTCGTGATCTTACTTCCAGCTAAAACCAGCCTTCGATAATGGTATAGGATGAAAGGGCTTCTCGAGAGGAGTCCAACGCTACCTCAAACGTCCAAAATGGTGGTCGGAAACGACGGGAATTCGCCGGAGAAACTCGCGGTGAACAGTGTTCTGGGGTTCACGAACAGAGGATAAAAGTCTGAGGAATTTGCTAAGTATGGAGTCTGATTAGTAAAACGAAGACCAAGCATTGCTGCTTATATACATGCGAGAAATCTGATTTAAAATCCATCGACACAAACAGATTCCAACGACACTAACATAAAAATCGCAGCTGCCGACAGCAACGGGAACAGTACGTAGCTGATACCCAACAGCTTCTTCAACAGTGCGAAGCTCACGCCAGCAATCACAACGCAAAAACAACGAGCGCTAATCAAAACGACGTCGCTCCGCACACGTCAGCAAATCTGATCTAAGCGCTATGCTACAACAGATCCATACAAATCCAATACGACGTCACACAACCTAGGTCATCATATCTGATGAACTAAACGCCCGCAACAGCGATCACTAGCGCTAACCAATACGACGTCGCCTCCACTAATATAAACGACGGCGTTTTGCATCCGCTATAGGAACTCGCTGCGAACAGATATCACCATACCGAACAGGTTCTCACAAAACAGATTTCTTCTCCAAAAACTCAAAAATACGGAAACTTCCAGAATTGCTCTAAATGTGAAATCTAACACTAAAATGCAAACAAACCCTTCAAACTAAAATCTGAACCTCCAGAATTCTTAGAAACCGATTAATCCAACAATTAATCTGGTAGGATAAAATTTATAGTTTTGGTGATAACAAAATATGACAAGTTAAATCTGAATAATCAGACGCAATGTGTAGTAGTGAATCCAGTCAACAGGCTTATCCATACGTAGCTACAGTAGATCAGTTGTGAGGTGAAACCAGTTGTTAGCTACAGAAGTGTGATCAATCTGTCGATGGGTTATACAGTCGAGAGCCACAATATCTTGTGTTTCGACGTGTTACATAAACAGACAAGAGATAATGTTTTGGTAATCCAGACGCAGTGTACAGTAGTTTTAAAATCCAGACGTAGTGTACAGTACTTTTGGAATCAGTCGCAGGATAGTATTGGTAAACCAGACGCAAGCTACAGTGTCTTCATAAATCAGACGCAAGAAGTCAAATGGTAGCGTGTGCAAAACGACGGCGTTTAAGTAAGTTTAAGCGACACCGTATTGAAACCAGACGAGAGCTAGTGAGTCAATTAACCAGTCGAGGGTGTTTACAAAACGATTCGTATGGATAAGTTAAAACGTCAGCGTTTTAACTAACTAGTCGATAGCCTTTATAAAAGAACCAGTCGTTGGTATTTGAGGAGAGCGATGACAAAACGATGTCGCTTGAATAAGTTGATACGACAGAGTTTTGACTTTGCGCAATAAACCAGGCGTTGGGTTATATAAAGAATCAGGCGCTGGAAAATCGCACATGGAAATCCAGTCGATGCATACTTGTAAGTATTTTCCAGTCGCAACATTTGAAACCACGACGAAGAAAATTGGATCTGGTTATCAAAGTAATTTCCGGCGCAAGTTTAAATTGATTCAAATACGATCGATTACTCAAAATGGAAAAGATATGTAGAATCGTACAATTGCCTGGAAGTAAGGAGACAAGGTAGGTACTATTTTGGATAAATAGTACGATGTACAGAGGCCGTTGTTCAATGCTTGCACAGAAATGGAAAGAAGAAAAATTGGCTCTGTCAATGAGCAATTTTACCTTGTAGTCGAGCAGTGATTACGGCGTACAAATTTGACAGTGATTCAAACGGGATTTATTTTCCTTTGAAGAATTTATGACCGTTGCAATCAAAGCCTATAAATACCAGAAGCTGAATTGAAGAAACCATCCTTCGCTATTATTCTATTGCAGTCACGCTGTCAAAATAGTATCACGAGCTTTCCTTGCATTCATCTTTACGAAGCTCAAAGACTTGAAGAATACAACCTTTGTTATTCACTGAAATATATTCAAGTCATCCTCTGGTTCAGTCTTTGAATCGAGTTTCTTTTTTTAAGAAACCAGAGGATTTTATAGTACTAATATCGTGTATTCATTGTCATACTTTAGTTAGTCTGTAACGAACTGGCTGTGTGAAGCAGTTCGAAAAATATACAAGTGTTGTAAACAATCAGCAGCTGCGTCTGTGTGTTAGATTGTGAAGAGTCTAGGAGTTCATACAAGTGCTGCTTGTGTGATCGGTTGGTTGCAGAAGGCCTGTAATCAGCAAATCTTCTAGTGATACCTTCCGAGGAGGAAGAAGGAGAGACGTAGGATATTTATATCCGAACTTCCAGAAACAAATCCTGAATCCTTATCTTTTACATACTGCACATATATATTGTGTTTATCTACTGTTCACAAATCAATCGGTTTTATTCCGCACTTTTCAAGTTAACCGAGAAACTTGCATAAAACTGAGATACCTTAAGTCTGGTAACTCGGACTTAAGTAAGCTGTGCTGCAAAACATTTTAAAAGATTTCAAAAATCGAAGGAGTTCATTCAACCCCCCCCTTCTGAACTCCTATTTACTTATTGATCCTATTTCTGGGACCATCAAGTGGTATCAGAGCAGGCAAATCTCAGTCAATGAACAGTTGTTTTTCATGCTTTATTATATCATAATATGTCGATCTCTCACAACAAGATTCCTTTATTTTCGAGGGTAAGAGTATGATGATTGGAATATTAGGATGCAAGCGCATCTAGCAGCTATGGATGACGACATGTGGTATGTCATCACAGAAGGACCGCTATGTCGATCTCTCACAACAAGATTCCTTTATTTTCGAGGGAAGAGTATGATGATTGGAATATTAGGATGCAAGCGCATCTAGCAGCTATGGATGACGACATGTGGTATGTCATCACAGAAGGACCGCTGAAGATAATGAAGCCAAATCTAGCGGTAGCTGTAACAAGTGGCGAGCCTCTGTTTCTTCCGAAGGCCAGACACGAATATACGAATGAGGACAAGAAAAAGGTGAATATAGACAACGTGGCAAAGGACATATTATTCAAGACGCTGGACAAAGACAAGAACATGTTCAGCAAGATCAAGAACTGTCTTACTGCAAAAGATATCTGGGAAAAGCTAAACCATATCTGCGAGGGCAATGACGAAACCAAATAAAACAAACTAACAGTAGCCCAGCAGAAATATGAAGCGATAAAAATGAAGGATGGAGAGACCATGGACGAGTTTGACGAAAGATTTAGCGCTGTGGTGATTGAGCTGAATAGTTTGGGCAAAGAATACAGCAAAAGGGAGTTGGCGTTGAAGGTCATGAGAGCGCTACCCAAAGAATGGGACGTGAAGACAATGGCCATGAGGGAGTCAAAAGACTTGAACAAGCTAGAGCTGCACGATTTGTTCGCCAACTTGAAAGCATATGAGTTTGAGTTTGAGACAAGATCAGAAGCTGGACCCTCCACCTCCCAGCCAACAAAAGCCCTTGCTGCTACAACTGCTGAACAGTGCTCTCCCAGCACTAGCAAGTCTACCGACCAACTTTGTGGCGACGTCATGTCCCTCTTCGCAAAGACGTTTGGGAAATTCATGAGAAGATCCTTCAACCCTTCCTCTCCTTACAACAGTTTTAATAAATCTGATAAATCTGTATCTAACGTGATATGTTTCAATTGTGAACGACCAGGGCACTTTGCAGCTGAATGCAACATGCCCAAGAAAGATGACAGATACAGAAGAGATGAGAAGAAGGAGGATAGATACAAGAAGGAGGATCGGTACAACCGTGATGACAAGAATGATGATAAGAATGTCGAAAGATCCAAGGAGCAATCCAAGGATAGGCGGATGAGGATGAGAAGTGACAAGAAACCCAGTCGCAAGCATGATAGGAAAGTACTGGTTGCTGAGGAAAGCACCAAAAGCTGGGTAGACACTGACTCAGACTCATCCAGCAGCAGTTCATCTTCAAGCACAGTGAACAGGAGGAAGTTCATTGTCTCATGGCTGACCAGATGGATGATGACTAGGTATTCGATTTTTCCAACACTGAATTTACACGTGATGACCTTGTCACTGCACTAAATGACATGGTCAAAGAGTACAGGAAGCTTTCTCACTTATTCGAGGAAGCTAAAGCTGAAAACTTGAGTCTAAAAAGGAGTTCGATTGAATCAAGCTCTGATGAGTTTGAGGATATTGACAGACTGAAGACTGAGTTGAGTAAGCTAACAGCTGAGGATGATGAGTTGAGATGTGAGACCAGTGAGCTCAAAGCTGAAATCGAAGTATTGAATCAAGTAGTGAGCGCCTGGAATCGGTCTTCTCGATCTCTTCAGAAACTGAATGAGAGTCAAAAACTAGCCAATGATAAGTCTGGTTTGGGATTCAATAGTAGTCAATTCTGTGAAGGAGAGACCAGTACTCAGTCACAGCCGGCATATGACAAGTTCAAAACAAGGAACTTTGTCAAAGCTGACGTGATATATGATTGTTGCGAGTCGATAAGATATGATGACCAGAAATCTTCCCAGTCAAGTCATGAAGGAAAAAGAAAAGATGGCATCGGCTATCAAAGGCCTAAGAGTTCCAAGCCCAGCTGGTTAAAGAACATATTGGACAAGGACAAAGCGAAAGCTGGTTCCAAGTCCTATGTTCCAAACCAGCCGCGGCGTAAGTTTAGGAAGGCAAAATAGGATTGGAAAAAGACTTGGCCGAGAAGAGATCCTGTTGGTCAACATGTCAAATCTAAACTCCATAGATCGCACAATTTTGCACAGACTTTTGTGGACCCACACACTGGATAGATCGTAAGGATCATTCAAGTTTGGGTCCCGAAAGGGGTAATCCAATCTGGACCCAAGTAAAATTGGGTACCAAAAGCTTCTTGCTTGATTTCAGGATAACAGGTACAAAGCAGCAGCTGAAACAACCTTGTGGTACCTGGATAGCGGATGTGCAAGACACATGACATGAAATAGAAAGCTGTTAACAGATGTGATCCCTCACAAAGGAGCTAAAATTGTATTTGGCGACAATGCATATGGTAACACTGTGGGTAAGGATAAGCTTATCCACGGTAACATTTCCATTTCTGATGTCCTTGTTGTTGATAATCTTAAATATAATTTGATTAGTATTAGTCAACTATGTGACAAAGGTTACATAGTCAAGTTTCAACAACACACATGCACGGTTCAAAGTCCAAGTGGTCTGACTGTGTTGGTAGGAAAACGTTCGGAGAATACCTACATTATCGACTGGTCAGATCAGCAGGAACCTGAACAGTTGTGTCTTGCAGCTGGCTCTTCCAAGAGCTGGTTGTGGCACCAGAGAATGAATCATTTGCATTTCAAAACAATTGCTAAATTGAGTCAACATGATATGGTTTCTGGTCTGCCGAAAATTAGCTTTTCTAAGGACAAGATTTGTGCAGCTTGTCTCCTGGGAAAACAAATAAAATCCACTTTCAAAAATAAAGGCGAAAAACGTTCCACCCGTTGCCTTGAGCTCTTGCATATGGATCTTTTTGGTCCTATTTCAGTCACGAGCTTAGGGGGAATGTCATACACCCTTGCAGTTGATGATTTTTCAAAATATACTTGGGTGTTATTTTTAAAAACAAAATCTGAAACCGCCGACCAGCTGATAAGACTTTTAAAACGATTGCAAAATGACAATTCTTGTTCAGTCAACCGGATAAGAAGTGATCGCGGTACTGAATTTCTAAATGTTAAATTAACTTCTTATCTGGAGGACTTGGGAATAAAGCATGAGATATCAGCAGTGAGAACTCCTCAGCAAAACGGGTTAGTTGAAAGGAGAAACCGCAATCTTAAAGAGGCTGCTAGAGCTATGATTGCATATTCCGGCATTTCTCAAAAATTCTGGGCAGAACAGTTAACACAGCGTGTTACACTCAAAATAGATCAATGATTAATAGGATGCACGATAAAACCCCCTATGAGATCTAGAACAGCAAGAAGCCTGATATTTCTTATTTCAGGGTGTTTGGATGCAAGTGTTTCATTAACAACAATGGAAAGAAGCATCTAACTGCCTTTGAACCTAAATCTGATGCAGGTATCTTTTTAGGTTATTCAGCAGTAAGCAAAGCGTACAGAGTCTTCAACAACCAAAGTCTAACAGTTGAGGAATCCGCACATGTGGTTTTCGATGAAATTAGTTTCAAGTCAAATTCAGCTGCGAGCCTTCATGACTTGTGTTCACGTCTGGAATCAACATCCCTTGAGGAATCAGACGATGACATGGCACAAAGAACATCAGCTGAGGGGGAACAACCAGCAGTGGTCACAACGCACAACAATATTCAACAACATCCAACAGGTAATCCAGTTGTTATTGATTTAACTAACGTGGATCAGCCGCAGGATCGAATTACAAGTGCACCAACTGCTGGAGGAGAAGCATCGAATAATCAAGATAATATACAATCATACGACGCTCAACTAACGACTGGACAACCAGCTGCAAGCAATTTTCAATTGGTATCAAGTCCACCAGCTGGAAAACCAGTCGCGACACCTTCTCAATTGGCATCAAGACCACCGACTGGTGAACCAGCCGCAAGAATTCATCAATTGATATCACCGACTGATCAACCAGTCGCAAGCACATCTCACCAACTGGAATCAGACGCACAACTCAATAACGAACAAATTCAATTGGCGTCTGCTGATCCAGTATTTGCAATCCAGCCAACAACTCAGGGGGAACATGGAGCAAATACCATTGGACTTGATCTTCGGTGGAATAGAAATCATCCACCTGAGTAAGTCATAGGTAACATTCAATCCCGTGTTCGCACACGAGGCCAGCTATCTCACGATCATTTTGATGCTGCTTTTCATTTTCATATAGAACCTAAGATAATAGATGAGGCCTTAGCTGACCCAAGTGGGATAGATGCTATGCAGGAAGAACTCAATCAGTTTGAACGCAATAAAGTATGGACACTTGTACCTAGACCTCAAAATCATTTAGTCATAGGCACACGATGGGTCTTTAGGAATAAACTGAATGAGGATGGAGTAGTAACAAGAAATAAGGCTAGACTGGTTGCACAAGGATTTAGACAAATGGAAGGAATAGATTTTGATGAGACATTTGCACCAGTAGCTATATTAGAAGCCATACGCATGTTCCTTGCATATGCTGCATATAAAGACTTCAAAGTCTTTCAGATGGATGTTAAGAGTGCCTTTCTAAATGGCGTCTTGATAGAGGAAGTGTATGTTGCACAACCTCCTGGCTTCATAGATCATACAAATCCAGATTTTGTTTAAAAACTGGACAAGGCTCTATACGGGTTGAAGCAAGCACCCAGAGCTTGGTATGACACACTCACAAAATTCCTACTTGAACATCAATTCACAATAGGCACAGTTGATAAGACGTTGTTTAAATTTGTTAAGGATGACCATGTCTTACTTGTTCAAATTTATGTTGATGATATTATTTTTGGGTCATCTAACCCCAAGCTATGGAAGAAATTTTCCAAGTTGATGTAGGATAAATTCGAGATGAGCATGATGGGGGAGCTGAAATTTTTCTTGGGCTTACAAGTTCGCCAGCTGGACAATGGAATCTTCATTAACCAGGCAAAATACACAAAAGAATTGCTGAAGAAATTTGGAATGGAAAACAGTTCAGCAGCAGCGACTCCCATGAGCTCTTCAATCAAGATGGACAAAGATGAAGCTGGAACTGCCATCGAGGTATCTTTGTATCGCAGTATTATAGGCTCTTTGCTATATTTGACTGCTAGTAGACCAGACATCATGTTTGCTGTCTGTATGTGTGCTAGATTCCAAGCAGAGCCAAAGCAATCGCATTAGATTGCTGTAAAGCGAATATTGAAATATTTGAAGGGTACTCCTAACGTGGGTCTTTGGTATCCCAAATACTCCGGCTTTCATCTAATCGGTTACAGAGATGCAGACTACGCAGGGTGCAGGATTGATCGCAAAATCACCAGTGGAACGTGTCAATTCTTAGGGGATCGACTGATCTCCTGGTTTAGTAAGAAGCAGACATCAATTGCCACGTCAACAGCCGAAGCAGAGTATCTTGCTTCTGGCAGTTGTTGCGCTCAAATCCTCTGGATTCAACATCAATTGAAGGATTACGGCATTGATGCTTCCGAAGCTCCTATTTTCTGTGACAACACCAGTGCAATAGCAATCACTCAGAACCCTGTGCTGCATTCACGGACCAAGCACATCGATATCAGGCATAACTTTATAAGGGACCACATGCTCAAGAAGGACGTCCGGTTGGAATACGTGTCGACGGAGCAACAAGTTGCTGACATCTTCACAAAACCTCTGCCAGACGCTATGTTTTCTTATTTTAGAAACATATTAGGTCTCTTTGAATTTCCATGATATGTCTGTGCGCTAACAAATTTGCAGATTGAAAGCCGTTGTCTACCTCAGCTGCAAGTCTCTTGTTCAGGGGGAACAATAGTCTACCAGTCGAGGAATTAAACTTGCGTTGGAGTATACCAGTCGCAAGGTACCAGTAGCAGTATACCAGTCGCAGAGTATGCCACTCGCAGGTATGTACAAGTCGCAGGGGGAACCAAGATCTGGATTGTTAAGTGTGACGTCGACTGAATATGTTGCGTCTGAACACCCAGACGTTGCATATATACAGTTGAGACTTATTTGTGACCAGATTTTTCCTACCTGGAGATATAATAAATTCCAGCTGCAAGGTTAATAAACCAAACGCAGCAGTTGTGACTTATTAAATTTTGGAGCGCGTGTTTTTAAATATTTTCTTTTTCAAGTACGGGTAAAATATTTACAAATCATTTCCAAATATAGTACGTGCTATTGATGATTGACACGTGTTTTTGTCATCATTTCAACAGTCACATCTACACTGTTCCCAATCTTTTACCTTTTCGTATCTATATATATATGACGGTATACTGTTCATCTTCTCTTTACGGGTAAAATATTTACAAATCATTTCCAAATATAGTACGTGCTATTGATGATTGACACGTGTTTTTGTCATCATTTCAACAGTCACATCTACACTGTTCCCAATCTTTTACCTTTTCGTATCTATATATATATGACGGTATACTGTTCATCTTCTCTTACCTTGCAAATTTGTTCTCTAGTACTCTCGTATTCTCTCTGCACAGTCTTTCGCAAATCATCTTTTCAGGCAATCTCTCATCTCATATTCATCAGCAATGGCATCTTAGTTGATCAGCAATAGCCACCATGTTGATTTCGACTCCGTATTTGGGATGGACGACGCCACTATAACACAGATGTTTGAGCTACTCATCGCAACGGGGTTGAAAGATTTTTTGGGGTGCCCAGCCGTGTACTATGAGGCTGCACTGATAGAGTTTTTCGAAAATGGGTCCGTTCGAGAAGACGGAATGGTGGTCAGCACCATTAGGGGCATAAATGTTGAGATCTCTGAGGGAATGTTTGCGACGGAGTTCGGTCTTCCGACTGAGGGTTTAATCGATGTGTCAGACGTTCCTAAGAACTTGGTGTTTGATGCGAGGAGTCTGTTTTCTGAATCCGAAGAACAAGTAAGTATTTCTTGTTTCAAAAAGGAAATGAAAATCGAATATCGTCTTCTCCATGATATTCTGGCAAAGACGCTCTTTGTCAAAGCAGGGTCGTTCGATGCTGTGACCCGTGAGCGATTCATGATAATGGCAGCCATCACGTTTGATGTGAAAATCAATTGGGGTAGTCTGTTATTTGGTGTTTTCAAGGCAATGGTCACGCTCGGGTCGCGGCAGGCTAAAGGTTACGCAATTCAGATCTGTGTAGTGTTGAGCAAGGTGCCCGGTTTAGAGCTTGGTGAATCCAACCCATTTCCCATTCACAAAGTATTGACTGAAAGAACAGTACACAGATTTGTTCATATAAATGAACAGATTGGCATGGAGAAAGCCGTAGGTTCTACCCCGGTGAAGAAAACCGTAAAGAAACCTGTGTCAAAGAAGTGATCGGCGGCCAGTGAAACTGAGGTGGCTCCTATTGCCAAGAATAAGCGCACGACAAAGGGTAAACCAGCTGCGATGGCACTAGAGGCAGTACCGCTACAAACCATTGAACCAACAGCTGATGTCCCAGCTGAGCAACCTCCTGTGCCAACAAGAAAATCACGAAAGAGGCGGTTGGTTCTGGAGCAGGAGGATGACCTTGTAGCTGATGAGCGAGTCGAGGAGAGTGCGACTGGTGTACAGGAAACAAGTACTGATGTACCAGTTGGTGAGGAGCAACCAACTGCTGATCCAGATGATATAATTGAACAAATTTTGACTTCACTAGACACAGCTGCTGCAACTAAGGGTGATGATCAACCAAATGGACAAGCTAAAGAATCCATTCCCTGGTTTGATCTACCTTTTGAGCTTGCTCGACAAGATGCTCAGGGGTTTTTATCAAGTGACACAGATGAGGACTTTATTGCTGATCAACCCACTGTTCCACTATTTCCAGATGAAGGGGACCGGCCCCAGGTTTCCGGGAACAGCAAGCCAGTTACTGAGGAGCTCATGTCACTAGATGATCTCTTGATTCAAATTTCTGAGGACACGATGCTGCCTTCCGTCACTGCGGCAGAGATCACAAAAATAAGGCTTGGCGAGTCCATCAATATCCAAGAAGTACAAGACCGAGATGTGTACTACGCCAGCCTTCCTAGGATATCCATACATGACAAAGGGAAGGAACCCCTAGTCGAAGATGAACCAGTCAATGGAAATCCTGCTCACGAATCTGTCGAATTGATTTGTGGAGATGTAGAGTTTTTAGTCAGACTCCGAGACCAGGTTATGGAAGATGTCGTTCAATTCTTTCATTCTTTTTCTTTAAATAAGTTACCTGATGTTGATGGTTTGAACGCTTTGAAAGAAAAGGAGAGTTTGATGTTGGAATGGGCGGAAACAGATTCACTGGAAATGGCTGTGAGGAGGAGAGCATATATTGTTGCCAAATATAAGGAGATGCTGCTTAGGAAGTTCTTGTAATCTCATCGCAAATATCATGTTCCTGGGCAGCCGTGGACAGCAACATCTCAAATAATTTATCTTTTGTCTGTTGCCCACTCGAAATCTATCGAAGTTCTTGTTACACAGCAGAAAGGAAATGGCCTACCTATAGAGCAACCGTGCACTTCGACGTATCTTGATACATCTATAGGCAGTGGCGATGTAATTGCCCAGTTCTTCTCTCAGGCAAAATCAAAATGCTGGGTGCGACCAATGGTGCAAATCGATGTAATGTGGACACCTATTCAAGGTCCTGAGTTTTTGAGAAGTAGCTGCAAACTCTCATTGTTTGTAAATAAGAGACAAGTTCCAGAAAGTGTGGTTGAAGAATATTTTGTTCCACATGGATGTCTGATTGAACCTTTTCAATATTGTGGAGCTGCCCCTTCCTTAATCAAGACGTGGGGCTGGGCCCGTGTTTGTACAGAGGTTATCCGCTACGGTATGTTTGGTTGCTTGAGACCCGTGCGCGAAGATATTTGCAGAAATATCGTGGTATCTAATTTAAGTGTTGAAAGGATTCCAGCAGGTTTTCGAAGAATTTTTCGCCAGGGTATGGACAGTAACAGTTTTGTTAATTCTTTTGTACAGTTGGATTCAGTGGATATACAGAGTATACCAGAGTCTGAATCAGCCTCTTCTGATGGGTCTATCGTCTACTGGTCTCCCTCTCCAATTTTGCAAAAGGATGATTCTTTTGATCAGGAGAATCCATATTTTGTTGAAAGTCCAGAATCACCTCCTCTTCCGCTTCTGAGTCAAGATTCTACCAGCTCCTCTTCTGATTCTCAAATGAATTTTGATGATACAGACACTGGTGCTCCTGCTCCTACCATCTCTCAACCAGGCTTTTCTACTGTCTCTCCCAATATCACAGAAGCAATACACCAGCTGCGAACGTCACTTGATCAAATAAGCAATCAAGATAATGGTGCTGCACTTAAAGACGTCATTCTTCTGCACCTCCACGACATTGAGAAGAAGTTCACAACACGCTTTGACGCACAAGACAGATGGTTTGGGACATTGCACAAAGATTCTACTGATCAAAGAAATCTTCTGTCGTTGGAAATTAAATCATCTCAGAGGCAGATAAATACACAGATTTCCGCCGCTACTCTTGATCAAATTGACATGCAAAGGGAGGTAAAAGAGCTAAATGCTAAAGTGGATGCTATGGCCACAAACTTGGAGATCCTTCACCGAAATGCTGAGGCAACCAAGGAGGCCATCTCCCACCAACTTATGGAATTTCAAGAAAAAATCGCAGCAGATATACTTAGCCTTTCCATCCAAATTGGCGAACTCGTCGACCACATACGTGGCGGTGATGCCAAAAAGGGAGAAATAGGGAGTAGCAGCCGCCGTCCTATACCTACTCCCTGTCAACCAAGGTGAAAGCAGCTCAGGCCATGGACGTGTTCCCAGTGTGGAAGAGGCTGCAAAAATGGTTCGAGAGGCAGATAGACAGGCAGATAGCGGGAAAGAGAAAGGGAAAGGGAAAAGAGACTAAGAAGACTAAGGAGAAGAGGACATTAGTTTTTCTTCTACAAATCTTTTGTACCATTTTCTCAGTTAATGAAAATTTGTCTTCAGCAGTCGTTGTGCAATTCACATTGCAAATTTATTTTTATCGGCTGCTAAGTTTTGTCATCACCAAAAAGGAGGAAATTGTTAGGATAAAATTTATAGTTTTGGTGATAAAAAATATGACAAATTAAATCTGAATAATCAAACGCAATGTGTAGTAGTGAATCCAGTCGACAGGCTTATCCAGACGTAGCTACAGTAGATCAGTTGTGAGGTGAAACCAGTTGTTAGCTACAGAGGTGTGATCAATCAGTCGATGGGTTATACAGTCAAGAGCCACAGTATCTTGTTTTAGTCGACGTGTTACATAAACAGACGAGAGATAATGTTTTGGTAATCCAGACGTAGTGTACAGTAGTTTGAAAATCCAGACACAGTGTACAGTACTTTTGGAATCAGTCGCAGGATAGTATTGGTAAACCAGACGCAAGCTACAGTGTCTTCATAAATCAGACGCAAGAAGTCAAATGGTAGCGTGTGCAAAACGACGGCGTTTAAGTAAGTTTAAGCGACACCGTATTGAAACCAGACGAGAGCTACAGTGAGTCAATTAACCAGTCGAGGGTGTTTACAAAACGATTCGTATGGATAAGTTAAAACGTCAGCGTTTTAACTAACCAGTCGATAGCCTTTATAAAAGAACCAGTCGTTGGTATTTGAGGAGAGCGATGACAAAACGATGTCGCTTGAATAAGTTGATACGACAGCGTCTTGACTTCGTGCTAGAAACCAGTCGTTGGGTTATATAAAGAATCAGGCGCTGGAAAATTGCACATGGAAATCCAGTCGATGCCTACTTGGAAGTATTTTCCAGTCGCAACATTTGAAACCACGACGAAGAAAATTGGATCTGGTTGTCAAAGTAATTTCAGGCGCAAGTTTAAATTGATTCAATACGATCGAATACTCAAAATGGAAAAGATATGTAGAATCGTACAATTGCTTGGAATTAAGGAGACAAGGTAGGTACTATTTTGGATAAATAGTACGATGTACAGAGACCGTTGTTCAATGCTTGCACCGAAATGGAAAGAAGACAAATTGGCTCTGTCAATGAGTAATTTTACCTTATAGTGGAGCAGTGATTACGGCGTACAAATTTGACAGTGATTCAAACGGGATTTATTTTCCTTTGAAGCATTTATGACCGTTGCAATCAAAGCCTATAAATACCAGAAGCTGGATTGAAGAAACCATCCTTCGCTATTATTCTATTGCGGTCACGCTGTCAAAATAGTATCACGAGCTTTCCTTGCATTAATCTTTACGAAGCTCAAAGACTTGAAGAATACAACCTTTGTTATTCACTGAAATATCTTCAAGTCATCCTCTGGTTCAGTCTTTGAATCGAATTTCTTTATTTAAGAAACCAAATGATTTTACAGTACTCATATTGAGAAAACCCGAAAATTCAGCTTAAAAAAAAAATATATATTTACCTGCTGGTCGAAAATCAGCAGGTGGCCGAAATTCAGCAGTTGATGGCGCGAGAGTGAAACGCCGTCGTTTCGTGGAACCAGCAGTTGCGCGTTTCGACCGTAGAGGTTGCTACTGGCAGGTGTGGCTTTTAGCGCGAGAGTGTTCGAGAAAGCGACACGTGTCGGTCAATATTTTTGAGGGATTGACTGCTGGATTAGTAGATGCGCGAGTTAAGAGAGACCAGCTGCGGGTTTGGGAAAAAAGTCGAAGAAGTGGAGCGACGTCGTTTCTTTAAGTTGAAACGCTGCGTTTTGGAACCAGCAGCGAGGGGATTGTGAGTAATGCGTTGCGACTGGAGAACAAGCAGGTGGAAGCGATGCTGATGTAACCCTTACGATGTCGTTTGGATTAGTTAAATCCAGCTGATGGTACTTGAAGTTAGCAATAGCAAAACGATGTCGTTTGAATAAGTCGATACGACAGCGTTTTGCATCCGCGCTAAAGATTCAGCAGATGGCTTGTGCGATGATCAAACCAGCAGGTAGTCACAGCTATCTTGAATCAGCAGGTACATCACTTAAAGATAACCAGCAGGTACTTTTCAATGATATCAAAACGGTGTCGCTTGAATAAGTTGACACGACAACGTTTTGACTTAACGCTAAGGATCAGTCGTGAGCTTGAAAAGAAACCAGCTACTGGACGATCAAACCAGATTTGACCAACAAAGAATTCAGCAGTTGGACTTTTAGCAAGGCAAATCCAACAGCTGACGACTTAGCGATGCAATTCCAGCAGCAACGATTCAGCAGCAACGATCAAGCAGTGACGATTCAGCAGCAACGCAAATTCAGCAGAGGCGACTTCATCTTCTCCACGAAGCTTCAAAATTCAGATTTCTCGACGCGAAGCAAGATTTTGTACAGGGAACTCCACCCGTGGAAATTGGAAAAGATTTCTCACGCGTACAAGGCCGAATTCACGCAGTAACCGTCGAATTGAGAGAATTAATGGCCAATTAACACTCGTAAATCATGCGCGAGTAACAGTCGACGTAATGATAGGAATTAAGGGCCTTAATGGAGGACGCTCGACTTCCTCACCTCTGCGCCTATAAATACCAGAGGACGACCACAGAATTCCTCACACCATTTCAAAATCCACAGTCAGAAAAGAAACATTTCTTCGCGACAAAGTGCTGCGGAAATTCTAGCAGATTCTTAGCCAAAGTTCTGTGCAAGCGACGAACCAGCAGGAGCGAGACTTAGGAAGAATTCGTGCAATCGAGTTACTGCCGGACTTCGTTCAAACAGCAGGATTCGTGCTACCAGACTTCACCCCATATTCGTTAACCAGACTTCAGGCTTCGCTCAGTTCACGTAAAATCAAACTTTGAATTGTAAGTGGGCTTTTGCTAATATGTATTTCGTTGGTTATATTATCTATATCCCTTTCGAAAGTTCAGTTCTTCGTCTACTGTTCGAGCACCTTTTGTTCAGATGGTTTTATCTCATTCAAACTCCGCTTGCACTGATTTTTACTATCGTTATATGGGTCTACGAAATATTTCCCAATGGCCTCGACCCCTTAGAGGAGCAAAACTTAGGGACTGATCAGTAAACCATAGACACGATTCTGTCGTTATATGGGTTTACGGAATATTTCGGATTTCTGGGTTAGTTGGTGTAGCTAATGGCCTCGAACCCTTAGAGGAGCAAAACTTAGGGACTGATCAGTAAACCATAGACACGAAGTAATCATCAGTGCTATCTTTCAGGCTATGCTCTGTTATGCTATGCTATGCTCTGTTATGCTATGCTTTGCTCTGTTATGCTATGCTCTGTTCTGTCTAAGCTCTGTTCTGAAATCTGTTATTCACTATATGTATAAGTATATTTGTTTGCTCGAATGGTATCCCCCACTTGCTGAGTGTTTCCCCAAACACTCACCCCTTACTTCTCCACCCAGATAAGAATGAAGAGCAGGTAGAAGAAGAAGACAAGATCAGTTCTGGGGCTGGTGAAGATTTCATTTTTTTGATGTATTTACATTTTAAATTTTTTCGCTTCCGCTATTTTTCTGATTTTCCGATGTAAAAACGCTATTATTTACGATATGTAATAGAATGGTTTGAGCTATGCTATGATGGCTTAATGCTTTACAATTTTTAAATTGTTTAATATTGCCGATGTCATGAGTCTCGGTCTCGGGGCGTGACATTTTAGTGGTATCAGAGCTCACCAGGTTCATAATCCAGCTGGGAAACCAAATATGAAATTTTCAAGGTCCATGAAGAATTTCAGATTTTGGCGAGAGACCAGTGCTGCCTCCGAAAACATGCTTTGCCTTTTCGCTTAAAATTTTAATAACTTTTTGTACATGACTCCGATTTCAGTTTCGTCAGCTGTTCTGAAATCCCTATGGTTATTATCTTCTGTTTATGGATTAATCTCATGACTTTATATTTTTGGACGTATCCTCGATTTTAGGAAATGACCCCTTCTGCCCCCCGTACTCGTGCTGCGGCTGCTCTCCGTATGAAACAAATTGCCCTCGATAACCAAGACCGCACAATTAGGCGCCTTAGAGTCCAATTAGCCACTG
>KV014908.1:103447-120828 GCA_001598015.1 Dorcoceras hygrometricum | reverse complement strand
TTCCTTGTACATGGATAACATCGTCAGGCTGCACGGAGTTCCAACAAGCATCCTGTCAGATAGGTACCCAAGGTTCGTATCTTGTTTCTGGAAGAGCTTCCAAGAAGCCATGGGAAGCAAGGTTACTCTCAGTACTGCTTATCATCCGCAAACAGATGGTCAAACTGAGAGGACCATCCAGACTCTAGAAGACATGCTGCGGACTTGCACATTAGACTTCAGTAGCAATTGGAGCGAACATCTACCCCTAATAGAGTTCGCGTACAACAATAGCTACCACAGCAGCATAGGGATGGCACCATATGAAGCCCTTTATGGACGGAAATGTCGATTACCGCTATATTGGGATGAAGTCGGAGAGAAGGCTATCACAGGACCTGAGCTCGTTCAAGAGACAGTGAGCAAGGTAGCCATTATCAAGGAGAGACTGAAGGCAGCCCAGGATCGACAGAAGAGCTGGGCAGATCTAAAGAGAAGGCCTTTGGCATTCGAAGTAGGTGAAAAAATGTACCTTAAGGTGTCACCAATGAAAGGAGTAGTCCGATTCGATAAGGCCGGAAAACTGAATCCCCGGTATGTCGGACCATTCGAAATCTTGGAAAGAGTAGGAACACTTGCCTACAGACTGGCTTTACCACCCAGTATGTCGAGAATCCACAATGTCTTCCATGTATCTCAACTAAGAAGATATATCACGGATTCTAGTCATGTTCTCGATGAAGGACCACTCCTCGTGGAAGGAAATTTGAATCAAGGACTGAGCTACGAAGAAGTCCCGATTAGAATCGTGGACAGAAAGGATCAGGTACTCTGACGAAGAACGATCCCTTATGTCAGGGTCCAGTGGTCCAACCACACCGAAAGAGAAGCCACATGGGAAGTGGAAGAGAAGATGCGAAGCCAATACCCCTACCTTTTCGACGACGAAGGTGACCAAAGTTTCGAGGACGAAACTTCTTTTAAGGAGGGAGGGATGTGAAAACCCAAAAATTCAGCTTCAAAAAAAAATTTATATATATATTTACCTGCTGGTCGAAAATCAGCAGGTGGTCGAAATTCAGCAGTTGATGGCGCGAGAGTGAAACGCCGTCGTTTCGTGGAACCAGCAGTTGCGCGTTTCGACCGTAGAGGTTGCTGCTGGCAGGCGTGGCTTTTAGCACGAGAGTGTTCGAGAAAGAGACACGTGTCGGTCAATATTTTTGAGGTATTGACTGCTGGATTAGTAGATGCGCGAGTTAAAAGTGACCAGCTGCGGGTTTGGGAAAACAGTCGAAGAAGTGGAGCGACGTCGTTTCGTTAAGTTGAAAAGCTGCGTTTTGGAACCAGCAGCGAGGGGATTGTGAGAAATGCGTTGCGACTGGAGAACCAGCAGGTGGAAGCGATGTTGACGTAACCCTTACGATGTCGTTTGGATTAGTTAAATCCAGCAGATGGAACTTGAAGTTAGCAATAGCAAAACGATGTCGTTTGAATAAGTCGATACGACAGCGTTTTGCATCCGCGCTAAAGATTCAGCAGATGGCTTGTGCGATGATCAAACCAGCAGGTAGTCACAGCTATCTTGAATCAGCAGGTACATCACTTAAAGATAACCAGCAGGTACTTTTCAATGATATCAAAACGGTGTCGCTTGAATAAGTTGACACGACAACGTTTTGACTTAACGCTAAGGATCAGTCGTGAGCTTGAAAAGAAACCAGCTACTGGACGGTCAAACCATCTTTGACCAACAAAGAATTCAGCAGTTGGACTTTAAGCAAGGCAAATCCAACAGCTGACGACTTAGCGAAGAAATTCCAGCAGCAACGATTCAGCAGCAACGATCAAGCAGTGACGATTCAGCAGCAACGCAACTCAGCAGCAACGCAAATTCAGCAGAGGCGACTTCATCTTCTACACGAAGCTTCAAAATTCAGATTTCTCGACGTGAAGCAATATTTTGCACAGGGAACTCCACCCGTGGAAATTCGAAAAGATTTCTCACGCGTACAAGGCCGAATTCACGCAGTAACCGTCGAATTGAGAGAATTAATGGCCAATTAACACTCATAAATCATGCGCAAGTAACAGTCGACGTAATGATAGGAATTAAGGGCCTTAATGGCGGACGCTCGACTTCCTCACATCTGCGCCTATAAATACCAGAGGACGACCACAGAATTCCTCACACCATTTCGAAATCCACAGTCAGAAAAGCAACATTTCTTCGCGACAAAGTGCTGCGGAAATTCTAGCAGATTCTTAGCCAAAGTTCTGTGCAAGCGACGAACCAGCAGGTGCGAGACTTAGGAAGAATTCGTGCAATCGAGTTACTGCCGGACTTCGTTCAAACAGCAGGATTCGTGCTACCATACTTCAACCCATATTCGTAAACCAGACTTCAGGCTTCGCTCAGTTCACGTAAAATCAAACTTTGAATTGTAAGTGGGCTTTTGCTAATATGTATTTCGTTGGTTATATCATCTATATCCCTTTCGAAAGTTCAGTTCTTCGTCTACTGTTCGAGCACCTTTTGTTCAGATGGTTTTATCTCATTCAAACTCCGCTTGCACTGATTTTTACTATCGTTATATGGGTCTACGAAATATTTCGGATTTCTGGGTTACTGTGTGTAACTAATGGCCTCGACCCCTTAGAGGAGCAAAACTTAGGAACTGATCAGTAAACAATAGACACGATTCTGTCGTTATATGGGTTTACAAAATATTTCGGATTTCTGGGTTACTGTGTGTAACTAATGGCCTCAACCCCTTAGAGGAGCAAAACTTAGGGACTGATCAGTAAACCATAGACACGAAGTAATCATCAGTGCTATCTGTCAGGCTATGCTCTGTTATGCTATGCTATGCTCTGTTATGCTATGCTTTGCTCTGTTATGCTATGCTCTGTTCTGTCTAAGCTCTGTTCTGAAATCTGTTATTCAGTATATGTATAAGTATATTTGTATGCTCGAATGGTATCCCCCACTTGCTGAGTGTTTCCCCAAACACTCACCCCTTACTTCTCCACCCAGATAAGAATGAAGAGCAGGTAGAAGAAGAAGAAAAATATCAGTTCTGGGGCTGGTGAAGATTTCATTTTGTTGATGTATTTACATTTTAAATTTTTTCGCTTCCGCTATTTTTCTGATTTTCCGATGTAAAAACGCTATTATTTTGGATATGTAATAGACTGGTTTGAGCTATGCTATGATGGCTTAATGTTTTACAATTTTTAAATTGTTTAATATTGCCGATGTCATGAGTCTCGGTCTCGGGGCGTGACACATATCGTGTATTCATTGTCATATTTTACTGAGTCTGTAACGAACTGGCTGTGTGAAGCAGTTCGAAAAATATACAAGTGTTGTAAACAATCAGCAGCTGCGTCTGCGTGTTAGATTGTGAAGTGTCTAGGAGTTCATACAAGTGCTGCTTGTGTGATCGGTTGGTTGTAGAAGGCCTGTAATCAGCAAATCTTCTAGTGATACCTTCCGAGGAGGAAGAAGGGGAGACGTAGGATATTTATATCCGAACTTCCAGAAACAAATCCTGAATCCATATCTTTTACATACTGCATTTATATATTGTGTTTATCTACTGTTCACAAGTCAATCGATTTTATTCCGCACTTTTCAAGTTAACCGAGAAACTTGCATAAAACTGAGATACCTTAAGTCTGGTAACTCGGACTTAAGTTAAGCCGTGCTGCAAAACATTTTAAAAGATTTCAAAAATCGAAGGAGTTCATTCAACCCCCTCTTCTGAACTCCTATTTACTTATTGATCCTTTCTGGGACCATCATAATCATTAACACATTTTCAGATCTCACGTTTCTCCCCAACTAAAAAGGATTTCGTCCTCAAAATCAAACGACAATTCCGGAAACACAACACAGCAACAGAAACCAAAACAGAAATTCTCCTAACACATGGCCAAGTGTTCAAGATAACTGAGCAAACAAAAACAAGAAATAGGAAAGGAATACCACCAAAACTACAACAACTGGGAATTTAGCACAACAGCTACTCAAACAGATGCGGACACTCGCGCTGCATCTTTTCTTCCAACTCCCATGTAGCTTGTTCCCTGCCATGTTTGCTCCATTGCACCATCACCAACAGAATGGTTTTATTCCTCAATTGTTTCTCTTTTCTGTCAAGGATCCGCAAGGGATATTCCAAGTAGCTCAACGTCTGATCTAGCTAAACTTCGTCAGTTCTAAGCACATGAGACGGATCTGGCTCGTACTTCCTCAACATGAAAACATGAAAGACATCTTGTAGAGAAGATAATTCCGGTGGCAACAACAGCCGATACGCCAAAGGGCCAATCCTCTCAAAATCTCATACGGTACGACGTAACGAGGGGCTAACTTTCCCTTGTGTCCAAAGCGCATAACACTGGGAAACGGAGAAACTTTAAGGAATACCTGATCACCAACCTAAAACTCTAGAGGTCGACGCCTCTTATTCGCATAACTGGCTTGGCGATCGTGGGCAGATTTCATCCGCTATCGAATTAGATCCACGTGATCCTTCATTTGCTGCACAAAGTCTGGGGCAGATAGCTGCTTCTCCCCCACTTCTTCTCCACATACTGGCTATCGTCATTTGCTGCACAAAGTCGAATTAGATCAAACGATGCCATGCCAATCGTCACTTGATAGCTGTTATTATAAAAAACTCTACCAAAGACAACGCGTCTTGCCAGCTACCACCAAAATCCATCACAACAGCTCGTAACATATCCTCCAACGTCTGGATAGTTCTCTCATATTTGCCATCTGTTTGAGGGTGATATGTTGTGCTCATAGCCAATCTGGTACCTAGAGCTGCTTGCAAACTCTTCCAAAACCTGGAAGTGAACCTTGGATCTCGGTCTGAAACAATCGAAACAGGCACACCGTGCAGTCTAACCACAAAATCTACGTACAGTTTCGCCATTTTCTTCAGAGAAAAGGTCATACCGTAGGGAATAAAATGTGCAGACTTCGACAATCGGTCGATAACCACCAAAATAGCTTCGCATCCTCTGCTGGTACGAGGCAGATGCGTCACGAAATCCATCGCTATGTGCTCTCAATTTCATTGGGGCACTTCCAAACTCTGCAACAGACCACCAGGTCTCATCCTCTCGGCCTTTACCATCTGACAGTTTAAACAACGAGCAACGAACCCATCAACGTCGCTCTTCAGGCCAGCCCACCAGAAGTGTGGCTTCAACGCATGGTAGATCTTCCGTGCACTAGGATGAACACTGTGTCTACTGCAGTGCGCTTCCCGAAGGATCTCCTCCTTCAAGTCAACGAGGTTAGGCACAACCAGCCTGCCACGAAACCTTAAACAACCATCAGAAGAAACAGAATAATCCTCAAGTTCTCCAGCCCTGACCTTTAACTTCAACTTGTGGATGGAAGGATCAGTCCTTTGAGCTGCTCGAATAGTCGAAACAATCTATGGCTCCACTTGGAAAGAAGAAACCACAACACAATCCTCAGCCGGGTAGAATCTCCAACCAGTAGTGTTAAGATGCTCCTGATCCTTAGAAATATACAGCGAAGCAAGCATCTCACCAGCCTTCCTGCTCAAAGCATCGGCCACTACGTTCGATTTCCCAGGCTGATACTTGATCTCGCAATCAAAGTCTTTCAGCAGCTCAATCCAACGATGTTGTCTCATATTCAAGTCAGGCTGCGAAAACAGATACTGCAAACTCTTGTGGTCCGAGTACACCACAAATTGTTCGCCATACAGGTAGTGACGCCAGATTTTCAATGCGAAAACCACGGCTGCTAACTCCAAATCATGGATTGGATAACGAGTCTCATGTAATTCTACTGCCGCGAGGCATACGCAATGACTCGACCATTCTGCATCAAAACACAGCCCAGCCCATTGAGCGAAGCATCAGAACAAACAACGAAACCACCTGATCCGGACGGCAGAGCCAACACAGATGCAGTAGTCAGCTTCTCCTTGAGCAATTGAAAAGCATTCTCGCATTGCTCAGTCCACACTAACCGCTTGTCCTTCTGAGTCAATTGAGTCATTGGCTTTGCTATGCTAGAAATCCTTCAATGAAACGACGGTAATAGCCAGCCAGACCCAAGAAACTGTGAATCTCTGAAACATTCCTGGGACGCTCCCAGTTCAAAACAGCATCAACCTTACTGGGATCCACAGAAATCCCCTCGGCTGAAAGAACATGACCCAAGAATACGACGTGATCCAGCCAAAACTCGCACTTGGAGAATTTAGCGTACAGCTGCTGGTCTCTGAACGTCTAAAGGACAATTCTCAGGTGCTCCTTATGATCCAAAGGAGTCTTAGAATATACCAAGATGTCGTCGATGAACACGATCACGAACTGATCAATAAACTCATTGGGATCCACAGAAATCCCCTCGGCTGAAAGAACATGACCCAAGAATACGACGTGATCCAGCCAAAACTCGCACTTGGAGAATTTAGCGTACAGCTGCTGGTCTCTGAACGTCTAAAGGACAATTCTCAGGTGCTCCTTATGATCCAAAGGAGTCTTAGAATATACCAAGATGTCGTCGATGAACACGATCACGAACTGATCAATAAACTCATGGAAGACTCGGTTCATCAAATCCATAAAGACTGCAGGAGCGTTGGTTAGCCCAAACGGCATAACCAGGAATTCAAAGTGTCCGTACCTAGTACAAAAAGCAGTCTTCGCAATATCTTGATCTCTTACCCTCAGCTGATGGGACCCTGAACGCAATTCAATCTTCGAATATACCGCAGAACCTTGCAGCTGATCAAACAGATCATCGATCCTGGGTAAAGGGTACTTGTTCTTAACTGTCGCTTTATTCAACTGGCGGAAATCAATGCACATCCGCATTGAGCCATCCTTCTTCTTCACAAACAATATGGGCGCTCCCCATGGCGACATGCTAGGTCGGATGAAACCTTTCTCCAGCAAATCGTCCAACTGCACCTTGAGTTCTCTCAACTCCGCAGGCGCCAAACAATACAGGACATGAGAAATCGGAGCTGTGCCAGGCACCAGCTCCATGCTGAAGTCAACCTCTCGCCTCGGAGGAAAACCAGGGATCTCCTCCGGGAACACATTGGGAAAAAGTCGCACCACGGAAACGTCACTGAGCTGCACATGAGAAGAAGAAGACGCATCCAAAGCATAGATCATGAAACCAGCATTCCCTAAGGACAACAAACTGAACATCTCCATCGCTGAGACTAACGGATCTTCGATCAAGAATCCTGGCCGTAGAAGTCCCACTTCTCGCCAGACAAAGGCCTAAAACGCACAATCCCATGGAAACAATCCACGGAGGCCCTATAATTGGACAACACGTCCATCCCAACAATGCAATCGAAATCCCACAACATCAGACGGATCAAATTAGCCACCAACACATGCTCCCCAAATCTCAAAACGCCATCTAACAAAACCTCCTGGGAAAACAGGCTCACACCTCCAGGGGTAGAAACAGAAACAGCATCGCGCAAAGAAATGGTATGTAGACCATGCTCAATAACAAATGAATCGGAGGTGAAAAAATGCGATGCGCCGTGTCAAACAACACATGCGCAGGAAAATCGAAAACAAGACAAGTACCTGTGATCACCCTGCTCGACGTCTCCTCTGCCTGCTCCCTAGTAATGACGTTGGCTTGATCATGCTGGGGTCCACGAATAGAACGGCTGAGACGACTGTCCGAATCGTGACGGACCAGGCTACTGGAACGGCCTGAAATGAGTATCACCAATCTTGGGCTGCTGAAACTGAGGGGAACGACCCCTAGACTGTCCTCCATGACCCTGAGGCGGGGCCACGGTTTGCTGCAATCCAGCTGATGGACACACCCTACAAAAATGCCCATACTGACCGGAAATATTGCAGGAGCCCTGCACACCGAAACACTGGGTAGAGGGATGCTTCCCTCCACAATAACCACAGAACTCAGCCCGAGAACCACTGCTACTCGAGCTACCTGAACCAGACGATCCAGAACCAGACTTCTTCTTGAACTGTTGACCGCGGGGTCGGAACCTCTGACGGCCAGACTGTTGTGCCACATGTTGTTGCTGCTGATGGGGATGATTGGCTGACTATGATGCCTGAGAAGACTGCGCTCTCTGACCAGCGGGACAACAACCCTGCGCCACCTGCTTCCTACGAGCACGACGACTCTTCAAACCCTCCTCAATATCGATAGCACTATCCACTGCTTCCGCATATGTCTTGGGTTTGCTTGTCAGCACCATCTGATACAGTTCCTCATTCAAACCCTCTAAAAATCTGGTCCTCTTCGCCCTCTCCCGGCCCGAAACGTGCGGAACGTACGCGAACAAATAAGAAAGCATCCTAGCATACTCACGAACAGACATCGAGCCCTGCTCCAAATGATCAAACTCCCGCTCACGGGCGTTCACGTACGACTCAGGAACATAATCCTGCCTAAAAGTCTCGCAAAAGCTATACCAAGTAATCCCAACGCCGGTTTCCAACAAAGTACTAGAAGCACCTCGCCACCAACGCTCTGAACCCTTCCTAAGCTAGAGGGTCACCAAACTCAAACGAAGCTCGTCATCATACTGGACACGATCGAATAGACTAGTGATGTTCCGAAGCCACGAATCTGCATCCTCGCTCGACTCGTCGCCATTGAAAACCTGAGGATTCATCCTCTGAAACCTCGCTATCACAACGTCCATCCTCTCTACAGGGATCGGCAAAACTTCCTCCTCCTCCTCATCATGGCTACTACGAGTACGACTAGGAGCACTACGCCGATCCACATATGGTCCTTTCAACTCCTGAAACTGCCCCCAACCTCTAGCTCTACGCCTAGGCGGCATCTACGAAAGCACTAAACAGGATAAAGCAACAGAGAACAGATACAGCATAGATATCACAACAATATGCAGCACATAATTACATAGATCAAGCACATGCAACACACGACAATGTGCCTAGAATCAAGTTTGATCAAAGAAATCGAGCTTATCCCAGCTTAAGCTCTGATACCAAAAATGTCAGGCCTCGTGCTCACATCAGAGACAAAACACACAAAAACATGCGGAAGCTACTAAAAAGCGGGTAAAATTTTTGCTTTTGGCCTGACGGTTTAAAACAATATAATTTAAAATAGCACGATACTCAAAGTCATCCCAGTTTACAAAATCAACCAACGAAGGCTACGAGCCCACGATAAGCAGTACAACATCAACATGTATCAGATACCTGGTAACAACCACAACTGAATACAACCAAATACGACAAGAGCACAGGGCATCCCCTGGCTAACTGTATTGATACATAGATGTATGCTATATGCTACTGGAATACTCTAACCACCACCTGGGGCACCTCCATCCGGGTTAGCTCCACGACCAGCTGGATAACCTGAACAGCACAACAGGCAAGGAAAACAATTCAAGCCCCAGAGGGACATGGGGTCAAACCCCAGTACGGAGAGCAACTGAAACAGCTAAAGAAAATCATAATATAAAATGCAGATGCTATGCATGAGACACCGGATAACAGCTGAAGGCTACAACCGAAGAGGGAGCCAAGGAACTCAAACATAGCTCCACAGAATCTACAAAAAACGGTGGCCACGGGGTGTGTTCAAAGTGTGGTAATGAGCCACTCGTCTTGACACTACACTAGAATACCAGATGCATCAAACAGCTCAACCTGTCGTTGCACAACTCATGAACTGTGGTAGTTAACCACTCAGCGCATGAGGGCTAACAGATACCAGCAGGGAGATGAGAGTGCGGTATTGCCGCTTGCCCTCGCATCCTGGTAAGAAACAACAGCACAATACAACAAGATACAAAGCAAGGAGTCTGAAATGCAAGTGAATAAATGCGTGTATGCACATAACAGCAGGCAGTAAACACTGGCAGCAATACACGATGAGAGTGCGGTATTGCCGCTTGCCCTCGCATCCTGGTAAGAAACAACAGCACAATACAACAAGATACAAAGCAAGGAGTCTGAAATGCAAGTGAATAAATGCGTGTATGCACATAACAGCAGGCAGTAAACACTGGCAGCAATACACGAAGCAACAATCAGCCATCAGTGCATTTATCGATGCCAAACCTCACGTTGTAACAAGCTCAACCCATACCTTAATTCTGTGCAACGATTACCACAACAAGAGTACCGAGAATTCTGGTTTAGACCTGCTAAACACACAACACACAAAACATAAATCCCACGGGACACGGCACAGAACTCACGGCTGGGAGTTATACACTCAAACCAGCTATCATACTACTCAACAACTCAACAGGAAGCTCAATAACAAAGCTCTAAGGTAAGATATTGTCTCTAAATCAAAGGTCTACCTGCACAGCGAACACACGGCCGAAGGAAGCACTTCGCGATCTTACTTACAGCTAACAAAACCCTCCGAGAATGGTATATGATGAAAGGGCTTCTTGAGAGGAGTCCAACGCTACCTAAAAATCCCAAAATGGTGACCGAAAACGACGGGAATTTGCCAGAGAAACTCGCGGTGAACAGTGTTCTAGGGTTCACGAACAGAGGATAAAAGTCGGGGGAATTTGCTAAGTATGGAGTCTGATTAGTAAAAAAAAGACCAAGCCTTGCTGCTTATATACACGTGAGAAATCTGATTTAAAATCCACCGACACAAACAGATTCCAATGACACTAACATAAAAATCGCAGCTGCCGACAGCAATGGGAACAGTACGTAGCTGATACCCAACAGATTCTTCAACAGTGCGAAGCTCACGCCAGCAACCGCAATGCAAAGACAATGAGCGCTAATCAAAACGACGTCGCTCTGCACACGTCAGCAAATCTGATCAAAGCGCTATGCTACAACAGATCCATACAAAGCCAATACGACGTCGTGCAACCTACGTCATCATATCTGATGAACTAAACGCCCGCAACAGCGATCGCTAGCGCTAACCAATACAACGTCGCCTCCACTAATATAAACGACGGCGTTTTGCATCCGCTATAGGAACTCGCTGCGAACAGATATCACCATACCGAACAGGTTCTCACAAAACAGATTTCTCCTAAAAAAACTCAAAAATACGAAAACTTCCAGAATTGCTCTGAATGTGACATCTAACCCGAAAATGCAAACAAACCCTTCAAACAGAAATATGAACCACCAAAATTCTTACAAAACGATTAATCCAACAATTAATCTCTAACACATTTTCAGGTCTCACAAAACCCAATGCTCGTGTGTTGGCAATGACATAGTGATGGATCTGTGTAAACAGATCCAGATCTTAGTTTTGAATTACACAAAACCTGTTATAGTGTTACTAATGTTTCTACTTAGTGTACAGAAGTTAGATGGAACACAACAAGAAAGTATCGAAGAAGCTGTTGAGACAGTCAAATAGAAGTCTGATATGTTGAAGTAAGTTGCATCGCATGGTAAGAAGACAAAGTCTGAGGAAAATATCTCATGAAGAAAAGAAGTCAGGAGAAATCTGATGAGCAGAGACATCTGATGAAGAGTCTGGCAGACGTAAGAGGAAGAGAGAATTTGAACAGGAGAAATCTGATGAGCAGAGAAATCTGACGAAGAGTCTGGCAGACGTAAGAGGAATAGAGAATTTGAACAGGAGAAATCTGGTGGACAGAAGAAATCTGATGAAGTAATCTGGAGAGATCTGTTGAAGTCTGGCAGACGTATGAAGAGAAGTTTCGATATGAACAGTAGAAGTCTTAACGTTTGAGAAGATAGTCTCGAATAAATCTGATGTACAGGAGGAGTCTGTCAGACGTAAGCGAGAAGACATCTGAAGAAGAATTAATGAAGAGTAAGTTGATAACAGGAGAAATCCGGGAGAAGTCTGGAAGAGTTCGATGAAGAAGAGAGGTGAAGTCTGATGAGGAACCTGGAAAAGATCGATAAACAGGAGAAAGATGGATTCAGCAGTAGAGAGAGCAATTCAAGTGAGAGACGAAATGAAATCAGACGTCTGGACAGTTGCAAAGAGAAGAAGCGAAACATAAGATCGATTCAGACGATGTATTCAGTAGTTGAACAAAGTATGATATCAGCAGTGAAGCAAAATATGGATTCAGAAGTAGATAAGATGTAATAACAGAAAAGCATATCATACGTGAACGAAGAAGAAATGATAATCAGACGTCGGGACAATATTTCAGTTGTTGTAAGCAATCATCAGTTGCAAGCAATCATTCGTTGCAACAGAAGTTGGACGTTGAGCAGAAGTTGAAAACAGAGGTTTATCAGCTGTTGCGCGAAGATGAAAATGGAAAAGATGTTGAATCAGCTGTTATATTCAGTCAGTTGTTGAGACAGTCAGTAAATGAGTTGCAACAGAAGTTAGATATTGCAAGAGAAGCCAATTCAGTTGTTGATCAGATGTTGGACAAAAGAAGTTGACAAGCAGTGAGATGTTACAAAGATGAATTAGCTGTTGCATGTTATTGAATCAGACATTGCGCGAAGAAAATATTGATCAGACGTTGCGATGAAACAGCTGGTGCGCAAAGACGTAAACAACTCAGGAGTTGAATCAGCTGTTGAAGAAAATACGATATCAGCTGTTGATCTACATCGAAGCCTACCAGAAGCTGACAGCAGACAATATCAGTAGATGAATCAACAGAAGATGTATCAGCAGAAGAAGACGTCGATTAAGACATTATTCAGATAATTGGAACAGATGTTGTTCAATTGTAAAATCAGTTGACGAATCAGTTGAAGAGAAGAGAAGCTGTTATCAGTTGACGAAACAGCAAACGATATCAGTAGTTGCGAAGCGAAGATAATATCACATGTTGAGCAGATGTCGATCAGATGTTGCGAAGAGAAGATGGAATCAGACGTCGTTCAAATGTGAACAGTAGTTGATATCAGAGGTTGATCAGCTGTTGGACTAAAGAGATCTAATGAAGTAACAATGAACAGCAGCTGTTCAAATGAGAAGACAAGCCATCAGCTGATATCAGGTGTTGATTAAATGTGAAGAGAAGACAACAGCTGATGAGCAATATGTAATACAAAGAAAGACAACAGCTGAGCAAACAGCTGTTGAATCAGACTTGTTAAAACAAACATTCAGTCGAAGAATTTGACGTATCTAATATGAAGAATTACTAAAGCTGGATGTCAACTGTTGAGCCTAGTTCAAGCTGTTGAAGACGACAAAAAGCCTGCAAAATAAGGACACAAGGACAACTCCTTGTCGGTACTTTACATAACATACTTCAACGGGAATAAAAGGTTGTTCAACGGATTAAATTGAACAGAGGCTTTATATACAAGAAGAGTTCAAGAATCAAGAGGCTGGTGTGAAATAAAAAAACAGAGAAATTACAAAGGGAATAAAAACAGAGAGACGAAGCAGTCGACCACCATTAGAGAGGAGCGCACAACGAGCATCGATTGCTGAGTCTTCATCTGCTCTTTAGGAGCATTTCCCGGTTGTGTGAGATTTTATTATTACAAGAGTTGTTCTTACACTGTATATCTCACACACTCAGAGATTCATTCACTTTCACGAGAGTTGAGCTAAACTGTACAGTGAATGAATCTCAAACCCAATACAAAATCAGATTCCTCCAAGCACGAAGACGTTAAACTCTATGTCTGTAGCCTTTCTCACAGAGGCGTAAAACAAGTGATTGAGTGGAGTTCTAGGAGTTCAAATTTGGGCAGTGGGTAAGTCCCAAATTTGATTGGGTCTGTAGATCAAATCTTCTAGTGGAACCTTCCGAGGAGGAAGAAGGGGAGACGTAGGATATTTATATCCGAACTTCCATAAACAAACATTGAGTAATTCTTTATGATTTCCAGCATTCCGCACTTGCATTTATTTAGCACGCATAACACATTTGATGGCATACACACATGCACAAATTTGTTTGGCACAAACAGATGTCACGCATTGGAAATCAGATTTCACATGCTCTGTTGCGTTTACTTTTGTTTAGCAGAAATCTGATTTCATGGAGTTTTAAATTTCGGATTCAGTTCTGGTGTTTTCTGCATGTTTTTATTACATATCAGATCTGTCTCCAGTACTCTGTTTATGTTCAAGAACCCGAGGTATTGCACCTCTTTTAGTAGCTCAAAAATTTTAAAATAGGATCAGATCTCTGTCGGTCCCTTCCCTTTGCGTCCTTTATCTTATTGCATTTGTGAGATCTGATCCTTCGATCCTAACACATTGGAAGAGGCTGAAGATGCCAATGACGTGGTGGCAGGTACGATTTTTATCTACAAGCTGCCTGTTTATGTGTTGTTTGATTGTGGTGCAACCCATTCGTTCATATCTCGGAGATTTTCTAAAAAGTTAGGGCTAGAGCCTGAAATTTTATGTGAACTGTATAGAGTAGCAACTCCTCCCAACACTACCATTTAAACACCTAAGATCCATTGGAACTACGAGATATCCATAAACGACCATTCATTCTCTGCAAACCTGATACAACTCAGCATGGTCGAATTCGACGACATCTTAGGGATGGATTGACTATCCAAGAACCATGCACTGGTAGATTGTCAAGGTAAGAGTGTGAAACTCCAAACCCCTGGTTAAGAGGAGCTGATATATTATGGTAAGAACAAGGAGAGAAAGTCCCTACTTTCTGCTTCCCAAGCATGGACATCCATGAAGTCAGGAGCAAAATTTTTCTTGGCAATGATCCATGAGGTAAGAGAAGGAGACGAACCCAAATTATAAGACATCCCTGTGGTACAAGAGATCACATACGTGTTTCCATATGACTTACCTGGAAAAGTGCCTGACAGAGAGATTGAATTCGAAATCAACCTAGTTCCAAGGGCGGCCCCAATCTCCAAGGCACCCTACCGGATGGCACCTGCAGAACTAAAGGATCTCAATGATCAACTACAAGAACTGCTAGACAAAAAGAAGATAAGACCCAGTGTGTCACCTTGGGGAGCTCCAGTATTATTCGTCAAGAAGAAGGATGGAACTATGAGATTGTGTATCGACACAGAGATTTGAACAAGTTCACAATCAAGAATAACTATTCTCTTCCAAGAATTGACGACCTCTTTGACCAACTCAAGGGAGCTACAACCTTCTCCAAACTAGATTTGAGGTCGGTTTACCACCAATTCAAGATAAAGGATGAAGACATCCCAAAAACTGCATGTAGAACAATATATGGCCATTACAAATTCACGGTGATGCCATTTGGTCTAACCAATGTACCAGCGTCCTTAATGGATCTCACGAACCGTGTATTCAAACCGTTCCAAGAAAAATTTGTGGTGGTGTTCATAGACAATATAATCATGTATTCATCAAGTGAAGAAGACCACAAGGAACATCTTCGAATTACCCTTCAAACCCTCAGAGAGAAACAACTATACGCCAAGTTCAAGAAGTGCGAATTCTGGTTGAAAAGTGTGGCATTCTTAGGCCATATAATTTCTGAAGCAGGAGTATCAGCGGATCCAAAGAAGGTAGAAGCCATCATGGACTGGCCTATACCTAAGACAGTGACAGAAGTTAGAAGCTTCTTGGGATTGGCTGGCTATTATTGTAAGTTCGTAAAAGGTTACTCTTCAATAGCCATACCACTCACTAGACTCACCCAGAAGAACTCCAAGTTCAACTGGAACAAAGAATGTGAGGCAAGTTTCGAAACTATGAAGACAAAGCTTGCGTCTGCCCCTGTTCTAACGCTACCCGTGGGGGACAAAAGCTTTACTATCTACAACGATGCATCTAAAGGAGGACTATGGTGTGTACTATTGCAAGATGGCAGGGTGATAGCTTATGCTTCAAGACAACTAAAGACGCATGAACAAAACTACCCAACCCATGATCTGGAGCTAGCGTCGGTAGTTTTTTCTCTAAATATTTGTCGACACTACCTTTACGGGGCAAAATGTGAAGTATTCACCGACCATAAGAGCCTCAAGTATATATTCACTCAGAAAGAATTGAACCTGAGACAGAGACGATGACTCGAACTTTTAAAAGACTACGACTTGAAAATAAACTACCACCCAGGAAAGGCAAATAAGTTAGCCGATACGTTAAGTCGGAAGAACATGAACAAGGTGATACTATCCTCGCTCTCAGCTCAACCATGAATCAAAGAATGGTCAAAATCAATCAGTATCAAGACCCATCTCTGACCAATCTTAAGGATCAGATCAAACAAGGGAAGGTGTTGGAGTTTCGAGTAGACCAAAACGGAATCATTTGGATGAACAGAAGATTATGTGTACCCGACGTCTATAACCTCTGTGAGGATTGAGAGTTTAGATTTGTGATTAATTGGTTGGATTTGGGATTAATCACGTGATTTTGAGGTTTCTGCTGAATTTTGAGCGTCGCGTTAAGTTTTTGGAAATTTCCTACCGTAGCGATTTTGGAGCAAAAATGTTAGCAGCAGGTTACTGTAGTTCCTGCTGGTGGAATTTGAAATCAACAGGTATGGTGACGTCAGCGTGACGCATGAAGATCTGCTGGTTTTGGTGCGAATAGAAGTTGCTGATGGTAGACATCGCGCGTAGTGTGAGATTGAGCGAGGTAGTGACGCGTGTTAGTCAACATTTGGAGCGTTGACTATTAGATTCAGCAGATGCGTTTGTGAAAGAGATCAGCAGATGAGTATTTGTCGCGAGAGCTGTCGATAGATATGATGACGTAGGCGTGACGTAATGTTTGCTGCTGATTGTAATTGCGTTGTATTGCTTGCTGCTGATCAGCAGATACGCAATACTAGCATTGAGAAGCGGCGTCGTTTGAGTTAGTGGAAACGCTGCGTTTTGAGCTTTTCGTTGAGAATTCAGCAGATGCGCAATTTCAAAGGCGTCGAGATGCGTCGTCGTTTTGAGAACTTCGCGCGATCAGCAGATGGTTTGTTTTGCTTGCGAGAGTTGTTGCCTGCTGATATTGGCTGCGGTGTCGTTTTGAAGTGCTTTCACGCGAATGCTTTTGTTTGCTTCTGCTGATCGTTACCTGCTGGTTTTGTGTTACGGCGTCGTTTAGATTAGTTAGAACGGTGTCGTTTTGCAGGGTTAGCGCGCGTTGTTGATTTGTTAGTTGCTGCTGAATTTTACGAAAAAGAATAGAGGGTTGCTGCTGATTGCTTCCTGCTGGTTTCTTTGGCTGAATTGTATGAATCAGCAGGTGAGATTGAAGAGGTATATATAGAAGTGTTAATCGACACTTAGATTATTTTGAGCCAGATATCTCTTATCTCTTCTCCCCCAAATCCTCGACGAGCTACTGTTCACCGAGACAATTCTTCCCTAGATTTCCATCGCATCCAGCCTTCGTTTTTGGAGATCTTTGTGGCGCTGAGTTCCCCCTGCTTAGCTCTTTCGTTTGCTACCCATTTGAGAAGTTGGATTTCGCTGGAAGTGGAAAC
>KV014908.1:73123-101566 GCA_001598015.1 Dorcoceras hygrometricum | reverse complement strand
AGAGGGTTGCTGCTGATTGCCTCCTGCTGATTTCTTTGATTGATTTGTATGAATCAGCAGGTGAGTTTTGAGGAGGTATATATAGAAGTGTTGATCGACACTTAGATTATTTTTGAGCCAGACATCTCTTATCTCTTCTCCTTCAAACCCTCGACGAGTTACTGTTCACCATCTTCTTCTATCGCCATTTCCTGTCGATTCCAGCCTTCGTTTTTGATATTCTTGGTGGCGCTGGACTCTTTGAGACTTGCTCTTTCCATTGATGCTAGTTTGGAAATTTGGAGCGTCGAGTTGAGAATTCCGAAGGCCCTGCTCGTTCGTGAATTGCGGGCTGCGTGGAGTAGATTCAGCAGTTGGTTCTTTTAAGCTTGTGGGTGAGCATTTCTTGTAGTTTGAGCTCGGATATTAGTAGTTAATGCCTGCGTAGAAGTATAGGAATTGAATTAGACTTCTGGCAGTAGGATTAGCATACTTATGATGAGATTGAGCTAAGATTTTAGCTATGTTGTAACAGATTTGAGCTTCCAGGAAGTCTCTGCTGCGTGATTTGAGCCAGGAGAATCTGTTAGGTAAATTGAGGAATTGAGGTACGAATTGAGCAGCCCTTAGCAGCTTTAGACGTGGACATGCTGTGATTAATGTTGTGAATTTTGCTGCTGTGAATTTCGTGAATCAGTATGTTGAATGTTTGAGTTACATTCTGTTTTACGTATTGTACATTGTATGCATTGAGCATTGATATTGATTGGCATCATGCATACATCTTGAGCCTGAATTGATAAATTGATTTGATTACCTGATTGGGTGCCACGTTGTGACTGGCCGACTTGAGTCGTGTCCGAAAAGTCCAATGTTATCGTCGGAGTGGTGACTACCGGATTCGAGGGTCCCCACCGAGCTGTGATGGGTTGACGGGCCCCGATGATCACGGACCGATGATTTCCACCGGCTGATTGGCTGTGTGTGGTATAGAGGCTTGGTTTGAGTTGCCAGTTGATAGACTGGGCTAGCTATCCGACTTTTTGATAGCCCTCATGCATTCATAGCTTTGATTATAGCTTGTTGCATGTTTACTGCTTTGATAGCTCTTCGTACTGAGGCTTGACCTCGTATTTTCTTTTCCTGCTTTTGTTGTTTGGGTCTGTGTTACCCATTTGCAGGAGTTTCAGGTAACCAAGCTGGACCGAGTGGAAGTTCAGTTGGTCGATCCCCGCATCCCTGAGTCCCAGTTTACTTATGATATGTATTGAACCGGGGGATGCCCCGTGTTTTATTTGTATTTGGGGGATCTGTATTTTGAATTGATTTATGTGGTTACTTGCTGTATCGAGTTGAGTAAACTTCTATTTTGAATATCGAATATTTTGAATGAATGATTTGAAGTTCAGGCCTTTGTATTTCGAAAAATTTTTAAGCCCTGATTTTAAGCTTCCGTAATTATGCGCTTATTATGTGTTAATTGTTGGTAATTAGCACGGGGCCTGACAACCTCCGTCAGGGAGTGATTTCTGAAGAACATAAATCCAAGTTCTCAAACCACCCAGGAAGTACAAAGATGTATAGAGATTTGAAAGAACACTTCTGGTGGAATGGGATAAAAAGAGATGTTACTGATTTTGTTGCTAGGTGCCAGGTATGTCAACAAGTCAAGGCAGAACATCAAATACCTGGAGGATTATTGCAACCGCTGGAAATTCCAGAGTGGAAGTGGGAAAACATATCCATGGACTTTGTAGTAGGTCTGCCAAAAATCGAGATTAGGCTATGATGGAATATGGGTAATCACGGATAGGTTAACAAAGTCGGTGCACTTTCTGCCTGTCCGTATGAACTACGGCTTGGATAAGATCGCTGGCTTGTACATGGGCAACATTGTCAGACTACATGGAGTTCCAACCAGAATTCTGTCAGATAGGGACCCAAGGTTCATATCTCGTTTCTGGAAGAGCTTCCAAGAAGCCATGAGAAGTAAGGTTACCCTCAGTACGGTTTACCATCCAAAGACAGATGGCCAAATTGAGAGAACCATCCAGACCCTAGAAGACATGCTACAGAATTGCACCTTGGACTTCGGTAGTAACTTGAGAGAATATCTACCTTTAATAGAGTTCACATACAACAATAGCTACCACAGCAGCATAGGAATGGCACCCTATGAGGGCCTCTATGGACGGAAATGTCGATCGCCTCTATATTGGGATGAGGTCAGAGACAAGGCCATCACAGGACCTGAACTCGTCTAGGAGACAGTGAAAAGGTAGTCATCATAAAGAAAAGACTGAAGGCAGTCCAGGATCGACAGAAAAGCTGGGCAGACGTAAATAGAAGACCCTTGGCCTTCGAGGTACGTGAAAATATGTATCTCAAGATTTCTCCAATTAAAAGGGTAGTCCGATCTGATTAGGCCAAAAATCTGAATCCCCGGTATGTCGGACCATTTGAAGTCTTGGAAAGAATAGGAACACTTGCCTATGTACTGGCCTTACCACTCAATATGTCAATAATCCACAATGTCTTTCATGTCTCACAACTAAGGAGATATATCGCGGATTCTAGTCACGTTCTCGATGAAGGGCCACTCCTTGTGGAAGGGAATTTGACCCAAGGGCTGAACTATTAAGAAATCCCTATTCGAATCGTGGATACAAAAGACCAGGTGCTTAGACGAAGAACAATCCCATACGTCAAAGTTCAATTGACCAACCACACCGAGAGAGAAGCCACGTGGAAAATGGAGGAGTATATGCGCATAAAATACCCCTACCTTCTGCGAAGATCATGAGAACCCCAGTTTTGAGGATGAAACTTCTTTTAAGGAGGGAGGATGTGAAAATCCAAAAATTTAGCTCGCGGAAATACAACCGAAAAAAAAAACTCAGCTTTGACTAAGTCAACTCAGATCTGGGACAGTCAACTCAGATCTGGGACAGTTAACTCAAATCTGGGACAGTCAACAGTCAACTCAGATCTGGGATAATCAACAATCAACTCAGATCTGGGACAGTCAACTCAGCTGGTCAACAGTCAAACAGTCAACTCAGATATGGGACAGTCAACTCAGCTTTGGAAAAGTCAACTCAGCTCTCAGCATACCCAGACATATTACGCGTACAGATTAGATTTCGTCTGGAAAGCCAATCATCATCAGTTGTAACTGCCAATTTAGAGAGATTAATGGTCAATTAAACCTCCCAATTCAATGCCTAAACCATTACTCTTGTAACAGTCAGGTTAATGACCATCAAATCAAGAATTTAAGACTGTAACGGCTGACCTTTTGTCTCCCTGTTTCTGCACCTATAAATACCCAGCTATAGCATCAGATTACCCTCACTCATTCCGAAAATTTTTAGTAAAACACCAGTGTGCTCTCACGTTGAAACCCTGCATAAGCTGTATCCCAGCGCTATACGAAGTTCACCAGATTTTGTACATCAGATTTGGCCTGACCTGAATACTTTTCTGCACCTTGAACCACACAAACTTCAGAAAACTGTAAGTGAGCTTTTGTTATATATATTCGTTTCAAATATTATATGATATGCATGCAACGTTCTGTTTTGAATTGTCATTCGAGCTTTCGTTTCGTATCGAGTTCATGCTATGATCTAACCTATATTTTAGCATTGATGTCTGTCGTAATATGGGTCTATGGAATATTACGCACTCTGAGTTATTAGGTGTAACTATGGCCTCGACCCCTTAGAGGAGTAAAAATTAGGGACTGATCAGTAAATCATAGAACGAAGTGACTATCAGTGCTATCTGTTCTCTGTGATATGCTCTGCTCTGTTCTGTTATACGCTCTGTTCTGAATCTATATATGTATATTTTGTTATTCTTGAATGGTCTCCCCCACTTGCTGAGTGTTCCCCCAAACACTCATCCCTTACTTCTCCCACCCAGATAAAGCTGAGGAATAGATTGAAGAAGAAGAGTAAGAGATGTTTTGGGGCTGGTGAAGACTCAGTATTATTTAATGTAATTTTCGCTTCCGCAACTTTGATTTCTTTTGCAGTTGTAAAGACGATTATTTTGATTATGTAAAAGACTGGTTTGAGCTATACTATGAGGTTTAATATTTTACAATTTTATGATTGTTTAATATTACCGATGTCATGAGTCTCGATCTTGGAAAGTGACAATATATATTCAATATAATTAACTATTGACATTAAAGTAATGACCAAATCAAAGTGTAAAGCCCGTAAACTCTTAAATATTCCATAAATGGAGAGCACTATCTTATTTTTAAGGTATAACCTCCGGACTTCGTTATTTGGCTTTATAACATTTAAAAGGCAACTGCTGACCATAGGGCGGAAGTCTCTTTGTAGAAAACCCTCTTGACGTCTATAACTTTGTTTTGTGATATATGTAATTACCCATGAAAACCACTCATCGGTTCTCTTGACATACTCAAGGAATCCCTATTTGGGTAAGAACATTTTCGGCTACAGTTTGGCATCATCTTGGAAATATTTACCTCGTCATTCGAGAATGAATATTCAACCACAATCATATCATGATATAGATCACAAGGGATGCTCGAATCCCAATGCTCAACCACAATGGGATTTGCAACTAACTCAGGAGGCATTGGAAACACTAATGAAGGAGACGGTCACGACTAGCGTAGTAAATCACTTCATGGCCTCTCGTGAATATAAATCTACCTCAAGTAGCCATCATCCACTCATGACTCGAGTAAACACAACAAACAAGACACATGATACAAATACCTTCGGGTGCAGCAATCACAAGAAAACAACTCAAAGTAAGTTAAAAAAAGACATCATTCGCACACATCACACGAGATCTAGTAGAGCACAATCCATGATTATACTTCCGACCGTGGTTATCGAAGAATTCATGGAGGGGAAGTTCATTGGAATCATTTCCGGCTAGGCATAACCCTATACTGATGACACTTTATCCGGACAGTACCAAATGGGGTGAAGATCCCTAATTTGCTAGATTTCGATGATTCGAGTTGTGAGAACCTGAAACACATGCTATTCACTTAAATTCTTTGTCATAATATTTTATCTTCATGAGTAATCAAGGTACCCCGTCAAGATCCCATACCACTCCTATTTATAACAACCTTCAAATAGGAAAAAATGCAATCTAAAAACATCAAGAAACCTTGTCAAAATAATGCAATAGGCTGCCCCATTTCGAAAACAAGAGGTCAAAGTTTTGAGCATTCCAGCAACAAGTTGAAGGCCTACTGTCCACATCATTTTCCACTACTACAATTAATCCGATCTCCATAATCCAGAATGTGCTCCTCTATGTTTAGAATACTAGATAAAAACTTCATTCTAATCCAACGGTTATATTTATGTGAAACAACTTCGTGTGAATACTGTCAAAATTACATGCGATGAAACTGCAGCTTCTATTCATCACCCCGAAACAATTACGAATGACCACAATATCAATTCTCCATCGTTCAGATTTTAGTTCGTTATGTTTTACATATGGTGTCCAAATTTAATTCTAATCCAACGGTTAGTGTTAGGATCGAAATTGTCATGCCTCGTGCTCACATCAGAGATAAACCACGCAAACACAAGCGGAAGCAACTAAAAAGTGGCTAAAATTTTTGCTTTTTGGCCTGACTGAAAGATAACATAACTTAAAATACGACAATACTAAAAATATATCCCAGTTTAAACCAACAAAGGGCTACAAGCCACAGAAATACAGTATAGCATAAAACATGCATCAAGTACCTGACAACAACCACAACTGAATACTACAGACTACTAGATATATAAGTTTAAGCGTCACCCGGGACATCCCACCCGCAGTGATACCAGTGCATATAAATACTATACATAACTGGGACACTCTAACCACCTCCTGGGGCACCTCCAGCTGGGCCAACTCCACGACCAGCTGAATAACCTGGGAAACCTGAACAACAAACAGGCAAACAAAAAAACCAAGCCCCAGAGGGACATTGGGGTCAAACCCCAGTACGGAGAGCAACTGAAAAAGCTAAATAAACATCATAAGATAAAACCTATATGCTATGCATGAGACATAGAACAAAAGCTGGAGGCTTCAACCGAAGAAAGGGAGCAAAAGAACTCAAGCACAGCTCAAAGAAATCTGCAGCGAATGGTGGCCACTGGTGTGTGTACAATCACACAGGAATTACCCGCTCATCTTTACACCACACCCGAATACCAGATGCATCAAACAACTCAACCTGCCGTTGCCCAACTAATGAACTGTGGTAGTTAACCACTCGGCGCATGAGGGCTAACAGATCCCAGCAGGGAGATGAGAGTGCGGTATTGCCGCTCGCCCTCGCATCCTGGTAAGAAACAGAGCAACAACAACGCACAATACAGCAGGGATCTGAAATTCACGTGAACAATGCGTGTATGCATATAAAAGAAAGTAGCTAGCATAAAACATATGCACAACAGCAACCACAGTAGCAAGCATACACGGCCAGCCATCTCACATTAAATCCCACGCTAATTTCAAGCTATAACAAGCTCAAATCCGTACCTCGATATTATTTTCAAAAATTACCACAAACGAGGTCCCGAGAAATCTGATATATAACCTGCACGAAGCAACAAAGCATAATTCTCAAGGGACGCTAAACACAGAACTCACAGCTGGGAGCTACAACTCAAACCAGCAATCATCATATATAACTAACTCAACAGGAAGCTTAAATAAACGCTCGAGGTAAGATCTCATCAAATAATCGAAGCGCTACCTACACACACGAAGACACTGCTGAAGATAGCAACTTCGCGATCTAGCTCCAGCCAACTACAGCTTCCAAATGAGGTATAGGATGAAGCACCTTCACGAGAGGAGTACAACGCTACCTCAACCGTGCAAAACAACGACCGAAAACGATGGGAATCGACGGCGGAATGCTACGGTGAACCTAGCTTAGGGTTCACGACAGAGATTGGGAAAATATTCTAAGTATGGGATCTGTTAAACAATCGAGGACCAAGTCTTCTAATAAATCACTACTCAACAGATGGTAGCAGCAGGAACAGATTCCATCAACATAACAGTCGTCGTAACTAATATTCCCAACCAGCAGCTGAAATCTCGCATCAGCTTTTGCCTATCACTAAACAGCGAACAACTAAATAAAACGACGTCGCCCCAACTTGACTAAACGACGTCGCAGAGGAACACGTCACCTTGCTACCAACAGCTAATTTACAAACCAGCAGCCGCAACGCATCAGATCTCTCAACAGCTTATGTCTATCATAACCAACAGCTGGTACAAAGCGCTCCACTCAAAACGCTGTCGTTCCAACTTATCAAAACGACGTAGTTTCTGCCTCACGCTACAGTACAAATCTGAAACCAGCGCTAACAGCGATCAATCCAACTCCAAGAACGTTAACTCGCGTTGACATGTGTTGAACAAACCAAACAGACTTCTCCCAAGACATCTGCTCCTGTGAAACGGCGTCGCATCACTCCCGTGCCACGTTCAACAGACCCTCTTACGTCAGCATATCTCTCACTAGCGCTAGGCCAAAACGGCGTCGTACCAACTAATCTAAACGATGACGTTTTGCACTCGCTACAAAAACACGCTGGCAGACTTCTAAACAGTACTAGCACTAACAGATTTCTCCTATTTGGTCAGATCTCTCCACAAATCTGAACGCTAACTCAAAATATCAAAACTTCCAGAACTGCTCCAAATATAAAATCTGACCCAAAGATGCTAACGAAGCCTTCCAACAGAAAGCTAATCGACCAGATTTGTCACGCACAAATCTGAATTCGTAAAATCCAATTAATCTTTTCTAAATTTCGGGTCTCACATTCCTCCCCCACTAAAATGGGATTTCGTCCTCGAAATCAAACAACAATTCCGGAAACACAACACGATAGCATAAAATCAAAACAGAAATTCACCTATCACATAGCCAAGAGTTCAAGATAACTGAGCAAACAACAAACAATAACTAGGGAAAAGAACAACAAAACACTAACGGCCGCTGGAAATCTAATACAAAACTACTCAAACAGATGCGGCCACTCACGCTGAATCTTCTCTTCCAGCTCCCAAGTAGCTTCTTCCCTACCATGTTTGCTCCATTGCACCATTACCAAAGGAATGATTTTATTCCTCAACTATTTCTCTTTTCTGTCTAGGACCTGCAAAGGATATTCAACATAGCTCAACGTCTGATCTAGCTCAACCTCGTCAGTTCTAAGCACATGAGACAGATCTGGCTCATACTTCTTCAACATGGAAGCATGAAAGACATCATGTAGAGAAGATAATTCTGGTGGCAACAACAGCCGATACGCCAAAGGGCCAATCCTCTCAAAAATCTCATACGGTCCAACATAACGAGTGGCTAACTTTCCCTTGTGTCCAAAGCGCATAACACTTCTAAAAGGAGAAACTTTAAGGAACACTTGATCACCAACCTGAAACTCTAGAGGTCGACGCCCCTTATTTGCATAACTGGCTTGGCGATCTTGGGCAGCTTTCATCCGTTGTCGAATCAGATCCACATGATCTTTCATCTGCTGCACAAACTCTGGGGAAGACAGCTACTTCTCCCCCACTTCTTCCCAACACACAGGCGATCTGCACTTTCTGCCATACAAAGCCTCGAACGGTGCCATACCAATTGTAAATTGGTAGCTGTTATTATAAGAAAACTCAACCAAAGACAACGCGTCTTGCCAGCTACCATCAAAATCCATCACAACAGCTCTTAACATATCCTCCAACATCTGGATAGTTCTCTCAGATTGGCCATCTGTCTGGGTGATATGCGGTACTCATAGACAATCTGGTACCCAAAGATTCTTGCAAACTCTTCCAAAACCTGGAAGTAAACCTTGGATCTCGGTCAGAAACGATCGAAACAGGCACACCGTGCAATCTAACCACAAAATCCTCGTACAGTTTCGCCATTTTGTTCAAAGAAAACGTCATACCATAGGGAATGAAGTGTGCAGACTTCGACAATCTGTCGATTACAAACCAAATCGCATCGCAACCTCTGCTGAAACGAGGCAAATACGTCACAAAGTCCATCGCTATGTGTGAGGTCCGGGGCTCAAAGATGGCGGGGAGTGATCGCCAGTGCCAGATGTTGCACGGACAATGAGAGGTTCCTGGCAGGCTTTTAGAGGCGAAGGGGCACATGAATGAACCGATCCCACACCTGAATGAGAGGGATTACGAGACTGGGATGTTATAGATGTAATTGAGGTTAGTTGAGTAAGGCTTATCAGATTTAATTGGTACTACTCATACCAACAAGGTGCATCTTCTTTTCGGGAGCTCATCACTTAAGAACTCCAAAGTTAAGCGTGCTTGAGTTGGGACAATTTTGGGATGGGTGACCCGTATGGGAAGTTTCTCAGGGTGCGTGCGAGTAGTTGGGACAATTTTGGGATGGGTGACCCTATGGGAAGTTTCTCAGGGTGCGTGCGAGTGAGGACAAAACACGCTGAAAAGATCAGTGTTGGTACAGTGGAGACAGTCGTTAAATCTGGGGCGTTACACTATGTGCTTCCAATTCCATTGGGGCACTTCCAAACCCTGCAACAGACCACCAGGTCTCATTCTTTCAGCTTTAACCTGCTGACAGTTCAAGAAACAAGCAACAAAACCAGCCATGTCGCTCTTCAAACTAGCCCACCAGAAGTGCGGCTTCAACGCATGGTACATCTTCCGTGCACCAGGATGAACACTGTGTCTACTGCAATGCGCTTCTCTAAGGATCTCCTCCCGAAGATCTATCAGAATGGGCACAACCAACCGACCACGGATACGCAAACAACCATCGGACGAAACAGAATTGTTCTCAAGCTGACCAGCCTTGACCTTCAACTTCATCTCGTGGATGGAAGGATCTGTCCTTTGAGACGCTCTAATGCTCGAAATAATCTGTGGCTCAACTTGGAAAGAAGAAACCACAACATAATCCTCATCCGGGTAAAACCTCCAACTAGTAGTGCTGAGATGCTCACAATCCTTAGAAATATACAGCGACGCAAGCATCTTTTCCGGATCCTTCCTACTCAACGCATCAGCCATTACGTTAACTTTCCCAGGCTGGTATTTGATCTCACAATCAAAATCCTTCAGCAGCTCCATCCACCTACGCTGTCTCATATTCAAGTCAGGCTACGAAAACAAATACTGCAAACTCTTGTGGTCCGAGTACACCACGAACTGCTCGCCATACAGATAGTGGCGCCAAATTTTCAACGCAAAGACCGTCTCATATTCAAGTCAGGCTACGAAAACAAATACTGCAAACTCTTGTGGTCCGAGTACACCACGAACTGCTCGCCATACAGATAGTGGCGCCAAATTTTCAACGCAAAGACCACAGCTGCTAGCTCCAAATCATGAACTGGATAACGAGTCTCGTGCGGTTTCAACTTCCGCGAGGCATACGCAATGACCCGTCCATGCTGCATCAACACACAGCCCAATCCATTGAGCGAAGCATCAGAACAAACGACGAAGCCACCTGAACCAGACGGCAAAGCCAACATAGGCGCAGTAGTCAACTTCTCCTTGAGCAATTGAAAAGCATTATCGCATTGCTCAGTCCAAACGACCGTTTGTCTTTCTGAGTCAACTGAGTCATCGTCCTAGCTATACTAGAGAAACGCTCTATAAAACAACAGTAATATCCAGCTAGACCCAAGAAACTACGAACCTCAAACACATTCCTAGGTCGCTCCCAGTTCAAAACAGCATTTACCTTACTGGCACATGACCCATAAACACGACGCGATCCAGCCAGAACTCGCACTTAGAAAACTTGGCATACAGTTGCGAGTCTCTCAACGTCTGAAGAACAACTCTCAAATTCTCCTTATGCTCCAAAGGAGTCTTCGAATACACCAAGATGTCATCGATGAACACTATCACAAACTGATATATAAACTCGCGGAAGACTCGGTTCATCAAATCCATGAAGACTTCAGGATCATTGGTCAACCCGAACGGCATTACCAGAAACTCAAAGTGCCCGTACCTAGTATGAAAAGCAGTCTTCACGACATCTTGATCTCTAACTCTCAGCTGATGGTACCATGAACATAGATCGATTTTCAAATACACAGCAGACCCTTGAAACTGGTCAAACAAGTCGTCGATCCTTGGAAACGAGTACTTATTCTTAACAATAACTTTGTTCAGCTGACGGAAGTCAATGAACATTCTCATTGTGCCATCCTTCTTCTTGACAAACAAGATAGGCGCTCCCCACGGAGACATGCTAAGTCTGATAAAACCTTTTTCCAGCAAGTCATCCAATTGCACCTTGAGCTCTCTCAACTCTGCAGGCGCTAAACGATATGGTGCACAGCGAAATCGGAGCTGTGCAAGGCACCAACTCAATGCTAAAGTCAATCTCCCTCCTTGAAGGAAAACCAAGAATCTCCTCCGGAAACACATCAGGAAAATGGCGCACCACTGGAACGTCGTTGAGCTGCACATGCGAAGAAGAAGATGCATCCAACTCATAAATCATAAAACCAGGATTCTCCGCCGACAACAAGCTGAACATCTCCATCACTGAGATCAACGGATCTTTGACTGAGAATCGGCACCGTAGAAATTCCATTTCTCACCGGACTGAGGCCGAAAACGCACGATCCCATGGAAACAATTCACAGAGGCCCTATATCTGGACAACACGTCCATTCCCACTATGCACTCGAAATCCCAAAACAGCAAACGAATCAAATTCACAAGCACATGCTCACCAAAACTCAGAACTCCATTCAACAAAACCTCTTTGGAGTACAAGCTCGCACCTCCAGGAGTACAAACAGACACAACATCGCGCAAAGATGTGGTATGCAGACCATGCTCAACCACAAATGCATCAGAAATAAACGAATGCGATGCGTCAGTGTCAAACAATACCCATGCAGGAAAATCAAAGACAAGGCATGTACCTGAAATCACCCAGCTCGACGTCTCCTTCGTTTGCTCCTTAGTAATAGTGTTCACTTGAGCATGTTGGGGTCCAGAGAATTGCTGCTGAGACGACTGTCCGAAACGCGACGGACCAGGCAATTGGAACGGCCTAAACTGCGTCTCTCCAACTCTAGGCTGCGGAAACTGAGGGGAACGACCCCTAGACGATCCTCCTCGACCCTGAGGTGGGGCTGCGGCTTGCTGCGATCCAGCCGACGGACACACCCTCGCGAAATGCCCATACTGACCACAGATATTACAAGAGCCCTGCACACCAACGCACTGAGTCGACGGATGCTTGCCTCCACAGAAGCCACAAAACTCTACCCTAGAACCGCTGCTACTAGAGCTACCAGACCCAGAAGAACCAGAACCAGACTTCTTCTTAAACTGATGGCCACGAGGTCGGAACCTCTGACGGCCAGACTGCTGATCCAACTGCTGCTGCTGCTGCTGCTGCTGGGGTTGATGAGCTGACTGCGAAGACTGAGAATACTGCTCTCCCTGAATAGCGGGAAGACCACCCTAAGCACCCTGAGGTCTAGCACGCAACCTCCGGCTCCACGGACCTTCTTCGATGTCAATCGCATTGTCCACTTCTTCAGCATAACTCTTCGGTTTGCTCTTCAGCACCATCGAATACAGCTCCTCATTCAAACCCTCAATAAACTTAGTCCTCTTGGCCCTCTCCCGGCCAGCAACATCGCGGCACATACGACAAAACGAGAACGAAAACACCGAGCATACTCACGCACCGACACTCGTACCTTGCTCAAACTGATCGATCTCTCGCTCACGCACCGAGCATACTCACGCACCGACATCGTACCTTGCTCCAAATGATCGATCTCTCGCTCACGAGCGTTCACGTACGACTCCAGATGTAATCCTGCCGAAAGGCAACACAGAAGCTATCCCAAGTAATCTCCACACCGGTCTCCTCCAGAGTCCTCGAAGCGCCACGCCACCAACGCTCCGCACTCTTCCTCAGCTGCAAGGTCGCCAAACTCAACCGAAGCATATCGTTGTACTGAACCCGATCGAACAAACCAGTGATGTGCCATAGCCACGAATCCCCATCCTCGCTAGACTCGTCACCGTTGAAAATCTGGGGACTCATCCTTTGGAATCTAGCCATCACAATCTCCATGCTCTCCACACGGGTTGTCAAGTCGTCAACTTCATCGTCCACTCGCCTACCGCGACCACGAAGAGGAATACTAAGCCGATCCTCGTTCTGACCTCCAGACTTGTCCTGAAACTGCCCTCTACCTCTACCCCTACGTCTAGTTCGCATCTCTACGAAGGCACTAAACAGGATAAGATAACACAGAACAAGTATAGCATAGAAATCACATATCACACAAACAATATGCAGCACATAAGTCACATAGTCAAGCACAAACAACACACAACACTGTGCCTAGACTCACGTGTGATCAAAGAAATCGAGCTTATCCCAGCTTAAGCTCTGATACCAAAAATGTCAGGCCTCGTGCTCACATCAGAGATAAACCACGCAAACACAAGCGAAAGCAACTAAAAAGTGGCTAAAATTTTTGCTTTTTGGCCTGACTGAAAGATAACATAATTTAAAATACGACAATACTCAAAATTTTTAGGACCGGTTAGCAAGCGCTGTTACTAAAAATTAAAAATTTTTACGCTGCTATTCAAAAGATGAGGTGCAAAACCTCTGGTTATTGAACATTAAAACAGAACACCAGATCTGGTATGAATTAAAATCATGCGGAAAACACCAGAACTGAATCCTAATATTTTAAAACAACTTTGCGCAAACATATTTCTGTAAAATCAGCATATGAAATCTGTTTGTTTTGTGCTAGTGTGATATCTGTTATGCGTGCTAAATTAAATGCAAGTGCTGAATGAATAACAGAATACATTACTCAATCGATTTGTTTATGGAAGTTCGGACTTCAATGTCCTACGTCTCCCCTTCTTCCACCTCGGAAGGTTCCACTAGAATATTTGATCTATACATCGTGTACAGACCCGATCCCGCAACCAACAGCTGCAAAAACTCCTAGACTCTACCAGCCCTCGGCTGTTCACTCAGAACTTGTTTAACATCTCTGTTCAAAGACTACATACACAGAGTTTAACGTCTTCGTTCTTGGACGGGAACTGATTTGCATTTGGGTTTTGATTCACTCGCTAATCAATTTCGCTCAACTCTCAAAAATATGCGAGTGAATCTGTGTGTGAGATTTTATAGTGAACGCTCAACTCTCGAAATAATAAATCTCACACACTGGGAAATTGCTCTACAAAAGCTAATTAGAACTCAGCAGTCGACGCTCGTAGTAAGCTCCTCTCTAATGGTGGTCGACTGCTTCGTCCTTCTATTTTTCTTCCCTCTGTTTGTGCACTGTGCAACCAACATCTACTGCAACAGCACTACCACTTCAATGGCGTTCTTCTCGTATATAAGCCTCTGTTTGAATTCAATCCGTTGGACACAAATTTTCTTCCCGTTGAAAGATGTTCTGAAAAGTACCGACAGGATTGTCCTTGTGTCCTTTCTTTTGCAGGCTTTTGTATTCTTCTGAATAAGCTTTAGAACTTTGATCAGCTTCTGCTTGCATCTCTTCTGTTCACATCTTAATATGCTCAGCAGTTGACTTCTAAGTTCCAGTACATCTTCATATATGTTGTCAACTGCTTCGCCTTTCTCTTCTTATCACGTCTTATTCAGCTTCTGCTTTGATTCAGCTTTTGCTTCGATTCAGCTTTTGCTTCGATTCAGCTTCTGCTTGTATCTTTTCTTCATTGTTGATCGACATCTGATATGGCTTGTCTTTACTGCTGAACATACTTATGTTCACTGCTGAATAACTGTAGATCACTGCTGAACATACTGTAGCTCACTGCTGAACGTACTGTAGCTCACTGCTGAATCTACTGTATCTCACTGCTGAATCGTTCTCTTCAGTTCATAGCCAGATAACTGTTCTTTGTTCAACTGCTGATTCTGCTGACGTCAAGGTTGCTGATCCACCTGTTGTATCAACTGCTGATCCTGACTTCTTATTGCTCCAGCTGGTCCATCTTTCCCTTAGCGCTCCAGCTGGTCGATTTTATTTTCTTCTTATCTTTTGATCAACATCTGCTTTCAACTTCTGATCAGCTGCTCCTCTTGTCTTCAACAACTGATCAGACATCACAATTTCGCATGAGACCTGTGCTATTCCCTCCGAAATGGTCCAACGAGCAAGACTCACTCTATGTAGTGAGCTCCTCTGTTTTTGGCCAAATTCCTTCATTTAGGCCTCCGAAAATGCGATTTACTATTTTCGGCTCTTGGTCTGCTACAGTATCAGATCTGATTGAGTTACTGTATCAGATCTGATACATCTCACTGCTGCCAGCTTTTGATGACGTCACGACTGCTGAAATCTTCAATAAGCTTGGATGACATCACAACTGCTGAATACTTCTCTTTCGCCTCTATTCAGATATTTCTTCTTCACAACTGCTGAATGCATCTTATCTACTGCTGATCTTCTCTACGTTCAGATTTGTACAGTTCATCACCTTTCTACTAATCATCAGCTTTCTACTGTTCATCAGCATTCTACTGTTCATCAGCTAACATCTGCACACTTAGTAGAAACATTAGTAACATAATAACAAGTTTTTGTGTAACTCAAAACTAAGATCTGGATCTGTTTACACAGATCCATCAATCTCTCCCTTTTTGATTTACACAAAACTTGGAATAACAAATGCATGTTCTAACAATTCTCTCCCTTATTGTGGGAATCAAAAAGGGTTCGAATCCGGGTCTTCCCATGAATTTTAAAATGAAACTCTCCCTACACTGCCATACCAAAACAAAATGACAGCAGGAATTTTGATTTTGAAATCAAAAAGCATTTTTGGAACAATCATATGCAACAGTATGCTATGATTTTGAAAAATACGGTTGAAACAAAACTGAAACTGATGCATAAACAGATAGCTCAAATTAATAAAGACAAAGACGCCACTCTCCCTGTCTTTTATAACATAAGCTCAAATCATTTAAAAACAGATTTTAAGCATCAGCTGGAATTCCGCATAACAAACAGTTTGAAATCTATCATAGCACTTTAAATAATGTTTAAAATAACATATGCTACTGAGTCACTTATATGAAGAACCAGAGAAAATGTGACAGATAAAAGCACAGATTTTCATTCTCCTATTTCGTCCCACGTGCATGTCACCGAGCCTCGCTCCAGGTGATCTTATAGCACAACGAAAATAGGATCTTGGCATCCGTACGGAACTCGCGCATCCCATGACAGTTCATCAAGAGAAAACCGGTTCTATATTAAAACAAATCATTTTCATCTGGACTTCATAAAATAAGCTTCTCAAAACAGTTAAAACATTTTAAACAACATAGCAAATGCGTTTTAAAATGAGTGCTTGTTCAAGAACAACCTTCTCTGATACCACTTGTTAGGAACGGTTAGCAAGCGCTGTTACTAAAAATTAAAAATTTTTACGCTGCTATTCAAAAGATGAGGTGCAATACCTCTGGTTCTTGAACATTAAGACAAAGCACCGAGGACAGATCTGGTATGAATTAAAATCATGCGCAAAACACCAGAACTGAATCCTAATATTTTAAAACAACTTTGCGCAAACAGATTTCTGTAAAATCAGCATATGAAATCTGTTTGTTATGTGCTAGTGTGATATCTGTTATGCGTGCTAAATTAAATGCAAGTGCTGAATTAATAACAGAATACAATACTCAATCGATTTGTTTATGGAAGTTCGGACTTCAATGTCCTACGTCTCCCCTTCTTCCACCTCGGAAGGTTCCACTATAAGATTTGATCTATACATCGTGTACAGACCCGATCCCGCAACCAGCAGCTGCGAGAACTCCTAGACTCTACCAGCCCTCGGCTGTTCACTCAGAACTTGTTTAACGTCTCTGTTCAAAGACTACATACACAGAGTTTAACGTCTTTGTGCTTGGACGGGAACTGATTTGCATTTGGGTTTTGATTCACTCGCTAATCAATTTCGCTCAACTCTCAAAAATATGCGAGTGAATCTGTGTGTGAGATTTTATAGTGAACGCTCAACTCTCGAAATAATAAATCTCACACACTGGGAAGTTGCTCTACAAAATCTAATTTGAACTCAGCAGTCGACGCTCGTAGTAAGCTCCTCTCTAATGGTGGTCGACTGCTTCGTCCTTCTATTTTTCTTCCCTCTGTTTGTGCACTGTGCAACCAACATCTACTGCAACAGCACTACCTCTTCAATCGCGTTCTTCTCGTATATAAGCCTCTGTTTGAATTCAATGCGTTGGACACAAATTTTCTTCCCGTTGAAAGATGTTCTGAAAAGTACCGACAGGATTGTCCTTGTGTCCTTTCTTTTGCAGGCTTTTGTCTTCTTATGAATAAGCTTTTGAACTTTGATCAGCTTCTGCTTGCGTCTCTTCTGTTCACATCTTAATATGCTCAGCAGTTGACTTCTAAGTTCCAGTACATCTTCATATATGTTGTCAACTGCTTCGCCTTTCTCTTCTTATCACGTATTATTCAGCTTCTGCTTTGATTCAGCTTCTGCTTCGATTCAGCTATTGCTTCGATTCAGCTTCTGCTTGTATCTTATCTTCATTGTTGATCGACATCTGATATGGCTTGTCTTTACTGCTGAACATACTTATGTTCACTGCTGAATAACTGTAGATCACTGCTGAACATACTGTAGCTCACTGCTGAATCTACTGTAGCTCACTGCTGAATCGTTCTCTTCAGTTCATAGCCGGATAACTGTTCTTTGTTCAACTGCTGATTCTGCTGACGTCAAGGTTGCTGATCCACCTGTTGTATCAACTGCTGATCCTGACTTCTTATTGCTCCAGCTGGTCCATCTTCCCTTAGCGCTCCAGCTGGTCGATGTTATTTTCTTCTTATCTTTTGATCAACATCTGCTTTCAACTTCTGATCAGCTGCTCCTCTTGTCTTCAACAACTGATCAGACATCACAATTTCGCATGAGACCTGTGTTTTTGGCCAAATTCCTCTGTTTTTGGCCAAATTCCTTCGTTTAGGCCTCCGAAAATGCGATTTACTATTTTCAGCTCTTGGTCTGCTACAGTATCAGATCTGATTGAGTTACTGTATCAGATCTGATACATTTCACTGCTGCCCAGCTTTTGATGACGTCACGACTTCTGAAATCTTCAATAAGCTTGGATGACGTCACAACTGCTGAATACTTATCTTTCGCCTCTATTCAGACATTTCTTCTTCACAACTACTGAATCCTTCTACTGCTGAATGCATCTTATCTACTGCTGATTTCTCTATCCTGAGCTGTTGTCCGAGAGCTGTGCTTCGGCAGTGATGTGTCCTGTTATACCGTGATGTTATTCGAGGTATTTGGTAAGACTGTTGAAAGATACGGATGAATGAGTATTTTACAGCTTTGTAGAGTTGGAAATATGTAATATGTGATTATGTGCAGTGTGGTTACATGAACTTACATGTTGTATTTGAGTACCTATTGTATCGATCATAGAATAACAACATGTGATTATTTGTCATGGATTTATGCCTTAATATTGAGCCTGATATCGATTGATTGATAACCACTGCATGGATTCGATCTGATTTTCCTCATGAGATTTTGATGATGTTGATTGAGAGACTCTCGTGGAGTGGTGTTGATCGGAACACTCACGATTGAGTTGCAACTGATGACGCACCGGGACTTGTGTGTGCTAGTGAGGATGATGTTTCTCAGCCGAGTGTTCCTTTACGTCGTGTTGGATCGGTGTTTACAGATCAGAATCTTAATTTTTATTAACACAAAACCTGCTGATATGTTACTCTCGATATAACTTAAGTTCATAGTGTTGAGATGAAACATACTGACGTGACCTGGAATAGTATGCTGATGTCGTTCACATGTCCAAGTTGGAACAGTGAGGGGACGCCCGAGCTGATTTTGCAGAGGACATAGTTAAGCTGAAAAAGTAATGGGATGCCCGAACTAATATAGCAGTATACATCCAAGTGCAGATCAAGTGCACCGTAGAGCAGTTCCATGGAGAAGAAATGAACAGTGCTCAGAACAGAAAAGATTAGCAACAGCTCAGACAGATTAGAAGCGCAATGTTAATCAGGATAAGCTGAGAAACCAGCTGAGCGACCAGCTGGGAAAAACCAGCTCAACAACCTGTTGGTAGAGACCAGATCAGAGACCAGCTGGTGAGATCAGTTGAGCAACTAGCTCAGAGAAGCGACCAGCTCAGAGTAACTAACAGAACAGTTTAGAGAAAAGCAGTTTGAACACAAGTTTTGCGGAAATTGTATTGCGAGTTCAAACTGATTTATTGTATTGTCGAATATCTTCACAGATCTCAGAAATCAGTAATGGTTGTTGCAGCGCATTTAATGAAAATGACCTTAAAGTCAACAAAGCCTGCAAATCATTAAATGACAAAGGATACAAGGTACAACATTGACAGAACTTTTCAGAAGCCTTTTTTACAACGGCTACAATTTTGTGTCCAACGGATATATTTGCACAAAGGCTACATATATCAGCATCAAGCAGCAAGCAGAATACACACATATACAACGATAGAGAAAAACAATGTAATAAGGCACAACCCAGGGAAGACAATGAGTAGTTTAGCTTTGAAGAAGCACTTCCCAATGTGTGAAAATATATTTTCAGAGAGAGCTTACACTGTAATTTCTCACACATGATTCACTCACAGTTTCGAGAAATGAGATATATAGATTAGTGAGTGAATCACAATCACAAACAATTATTGTAGCCTTTCTCGCTGAGGCATTAAAGAAGTGAATTAGACACATGCAGCTTGCGGGCTGGTGTGCATAGGTTGCTAGGAGTTTTCGCAGTCTGCTGGGCTGTTGGAATGGGTTGCAGCGAGGGTCGCTGTAATCAAAGTCTTCTAGTGGATCCTTCCTATTGCGAAAGAATTGGAGATGTAGGAGATTGAGCTCCGAACTTCCATAAACAAATTCACAGCGTACATTTTCTTTACTGCGTACTGCATTTAGTTTCTTGCATCTGCATACATGTGTTTAAAACCAGAGCTAAGCTTTCAATTTAAAGAGCGTAGTTCGGGTTTATTTACGCATGATTATTATCGTACCAAATATACTTCTCGGTGCTCAAAACCTTGTTGGCGCAGCGGCGGATCCGGATCTCGCTCCCGGGCCGCAGCGGAAGATTTTTAAAAAATTAGGACCCGGGAACGGTCAATACACAATAATAACAGCAACTAAACATGCATAGGATGTTTAGATTGGTACCTTGCTGGCGTCTAGGAGCCTGGTTCCGACCAATTTCACGAGGAAATCGGCACTTCAACGGTAGGCGGTTGTCGTCTCCTAATCCGGTCCACGACTGGATTCTCGATTCCTTCGTCGGTCTGCACACCTTGTTGGCGCAGCGGCGGATCCGGATCTCGCTCCCGGGCCGCAGCGGAAGATTTTTAAAAAATAGGACCCGGGAACGGTCAATACACAATAATAACAGCAACTAAACATGCATAGGATGTTTAGATTGGTACCTTGCTGGCGTCTAGGAGCCTGGTTCCGACCAATTTCACGAGGAAATCGGCACTTCAACGGTAGGCGGTTGTCGTCTCCTAATCCGGTCCACGACTGGATTCTCGATTCCTTCGTCGGTCTGCACTAGAAAACACGACGAATATTTCACGGACGAAATCTCCTCGTCGAGACGATCGGAACAAGTCCGACGGCGGCGACGGGCGACGGCGGCGGGCGGCGAAGGCAAGGAGAGGCGGCGGCCGTGAGGAGTGGGAGAAGGGAGGGAGGCGTGCTCTAGGGTTTGTGGAGTATGTTGTCAATGCAACCCTAAGGCCTCTATATATAGACTTTCTATTGGCTTGAACCGGCCCATGGGCCTGGGTCGGGCCCAGTCCCAGAGTGCACATTCGTTTCAAGTCCATCACCGTGGCTCCATCATAATCCCGATCGTCGATAAGATCGTAACGATCTAGACAGTTTACAAAGCTGAGTATTATGATGCGAAAACAATTTTTCGGACCACATAATCCAAAATAGCAGTTTGGCCCCTGCAAGTTTCAAGGATAGTCAAACTAGCCCAAACTTTAGGGAAATTGCATTTTTGACCTTGTTTAATTTTAGTAAGTCGCACTTCCATCCTTCCTCCTCCTATACTCAACAAATTGAGTTTAATTTCCGTGCGGAAATTGAGAAGCCAGTACTTGTGTGACCCTCAATGGTTCAAGGATACAGCTAGCCGTGGGCCCACAACATGTTTGACTCCGAAATCACAATTTCGGACTGACCCATCGGATCATGGTAAAGCGTCTAGCAACATCGCCCCATGATCCCCTAGGTATCACTGATAGTGCCTGCAAGAACCAGTTCGTCATGATTAGCGTACAGTACGGTCCTTTCAAAAAAAATATCTCGATCAGATCAACGACCATTGGTAAATCGAGAGTCGCTAGAGATCCAATAACCATGCATACATCTCGGAGATCAAATAGTGACATCGCGTGTGTTACTAGGTAAACCCATTTACCTAAAACACATCTAGTACTCTGGACAAAGATTTATCACACTATTATCTCCTCAAATAGCATAGGATATCCATACACAAGGGCGAGCGGTGAATCCTCGACAACGAAGCATCGACTCCTACATGCATCGGGACCTCACCCAATCCCGCCACCTGATGACCCCAACTGAGTCAGTAAATGGGTCAAAGTGAGGCACCTATCATGTAGAGTCTCAATGACGTTTCGAGTAATAAGGGCTAATCTGTACAACCAAGACCTCGGACTTAATCCACTCGATAAATGGTAACCACTTGGAAAGTCCGAACGAGGGTAGTTCGATAGATCACCAGGTCACTATCCATCTGCATGCTTAGAACATCACAATGTTCCCTACCAATGAAACGTGGTACTTCACATCACAGATGCTAGTCTCAAACTCAGGCGGACTTACATCATTTTGACGGCCCAATCGACTAGGAACGAGTTTAGAACACACAGTGACTATTAGATGTGTTTCATGATAGCCATCATATCCACTATCACATCTAACATACACTATGGTGTATTCTAGGTCTTTATCCAACACAATTGTTAACATTATAAAATTAATGAAGATAAAGAATGCCATAAAAGAATACGAATTTCATAAATAAAGATCGTTTTACAAAGAGTCAATAAGAACCCACACGCCACAAGTTGGCTAGTTGGGCACCTACTCTAACAATCTCCCACTTGCCCTATAGCCAACTACTCATCAGACGCAGTCCCATTGTTTCGTGTTGTTTTTCAAACAACGGTCCTGGCAAGGTCTTCGTGAGTGGATCAGCGATGTTGTCTGCAGAGGCGACTCTCTCGACTGCTATGTCACCTCTAGCCACAATATCTCGGATTATGTGGTATTTCCTCAGTATATGTTTGGATCTTTGTTGAGACCTAGGCTCTTTTTCTTCCCAACGGCACCCGTGTTGTCACAGTACATCGGGACTGGACCAGACAGCACCACCATTGAGCATGAATACAAAACCAGAGGTTGACTTCGAATCATCCACATCACATTGGAAGCTAGAATCAGTGTAGCCTTCCAATTTCAGTTCACCACCCCCATAGACCATTAACATATTCTTAGTCCCTCGTAAGTACTTAAGAATATCTTTCACAGCCTTCCAATGCATTTGGCCGGGGTTAGCTTGGTAACGGCTCGTGACACTCAAATCATATGCGACATCCGGTCAAGTTGAGATCATGCCATACATAATACTACCTATTGCCGAGTTATATGGCACACGTGTCATACTGTCTATCTCCTCATCAGTCTTTGGACACATAGACTTAGATAGAGTGACCCCGTGTCACATAGGCAGGTGTCCTCTCTTGGACTCTTCCATAGAGAACCGCTTAAGTATGGTATCGATGTAGGTAGCTTGGGTGAGTCCGAGCATCCTTTTCGATCTATCTCTATAGATCTCTATTCCTAGAATATAGGATGCTTCACCCATGTCCTTCATCGAGAATCTACTAGAAAATCATACTTTAGTTGACTGCAACATTCCTACATCATTCCCAATTAGTAGAATGTCATCAACATAAAGTACAAGGAATGTCACAGCATTCTTAACCACCTTCTTATACACACATGGCTCCTCGGGATTCTTGATGAAACCAAATTCTTTAATTGTTTCATCAAATCTCAGGTTCCAACTTCTCGATGCTTGTTTGAGATCGTAGATCGATCTCTGAAGTTTGCATAATTTATGCTCACTTCCTACAGATGTGAAACCCTCAGGCTGCGTCATATATATCTCTTCTTTAATGTTTCCATTAAGGAACGCAGTTTTCACATCCATTTGCCATATCTCATAGTCGTACCATGCGGCTATGGCTAGTAGGATTCTAATTGACTTGAACATTACGACAGGTGAGAAGGTTTCATCATAGTCAACACCTTGTATTTAAGTGTAACCTTTCACGACCAGTCGTGCCTTGTAGGTCAGTACCTTACCATAAGGCCCAAGTTTTCTCTTGTATATCCATTTACACCCAATAGGAACTATTCCTTCGGGAGGATTAACAAGAGTCCAAACTTGGTTCGAATGCATTGAGTCAATCTCATATTGCATTGCTTCAAGCCACAAATTAGAATCAGCATCGGAAATCGCCTCCTTGAAAGTTCTTGGATCACATCCAATAGTTTGATCACTTTGATCATCTTCAAGGAGGAACCCATATCTAACAGGAGCCCTAGGAACCCTTTCCGATCTCCTAAGTCTGTCCATATCAAGTATTGGCTCTTGAGGTGCGGGAGACTCACTTGGTACTTCAGTTGGTTCTCGAACCTCTTCGAGTTCTACTATCTTGCCTTTTCTATCAAGTAGAAACTCCCTTTCTAGAAAGGTGGCATTTCTGGAAACAAACACTTTTGTTTCACTGGGATTGTAGAAGTAGTATCCAATAGAGTTCTTTGGATACCCAACAAAGTAGCATAAGATGGATCTATTATCCAGCTTATCTCCCACTGTCTGCTTCACGTAAGCAGGACATCCCCAAATCCTCAAGTATGAGTATTTGGGTGGCTTGCCCATCCATATCTCATAAGGAATTTTATCCATCGCCTTGGTGTGGACATTGTTCAACAAAATTACCGCCGTTTCGAGCGCATAGCCCCAAAACGAGGTAGGAAGTTCAGTGGAACTCATCATAGATCGAACCATGTCCATCAAGGTTCGATTACAACGCTCCGCTACACCATTGAGTTGTGGTGTGGCCGGAGGGGTCCACTGTGAGAGAATCCCATTCTTTTTGAGATAGCCTTGAAATTCGGCACTTAAGTATTCTCCACCTCGATCGGATCGAAGCGTTTTAATACTTTTCCCCAACTGATTTTCTACTTCAGCCTTGAATTCTTTGAACTTTTCAAAGGATTCAGACTTGTGCTTCATTAAGTACAAGTACCCATACCTAGAGTAATCATCGGTAAAGATGATGAAGTATGTGTGACCGTACTTAGTACCAATGCCAAGTGGGCCATGCACATCAGTGTGGATCAAATCCAGTAGGCCTTGAGCACGTTCATGCTTGCCCGTGAAGGGTTGTTTAGTAATTTTTCCCTTGAGAAAAGACTCTCAAGTCGGTAGGGAGTTAATATCAGACATATCAAACATGTAACCAACTTGTTCATCCTACTCAAGGAAACATGACCTAGCCTAGCGTGCCAAATTTGTGCCGGGTTCAAGCTATCGTTTTTCCTTTTAATAGTTGTTGTATGTGTTTCCACATCGCGAATTGGAACTTCTTTTAATTTTAAGGTGTATAGATCATTTTCGCGTTCCCCAATTCCAATCAAACATTCATTCTTGTATATATTGCAAATAGAATTGGAAAAATGACAAGAATATCCATCACTATCAAGCATAGAAACAGAAATGATGTTCTTTATTAATTCGGGAACAAATAAAATGTTTCTCAATAACAACTTAAAATTTGAAGATAGAAATAAGTAAATATCTCCTATATCTACAGCAGCAACCCTTGCTCCGTTTCCAAGCCTCAAGTGGGTCTCATCATAGAATTGGAAAAATGACAAGAATATCCATCACTATCAAGCATAGAAACAGAAATGATGTTCTTTATTAATTCGGGAACAAATAAAATGTTTCTCAATAACAACTTAAAATTTGAAGATAGAAATAAGTAAATATCTCCTATATCTACAGCAGCAACCCTTGCTCCGTTTCCAAGCCTCAAGTGGGTCTCATCCTCTCTAAGACGTCGGCTTCTTGTCATTACCTGCAAATCATTGCAGATATGAGATCCACATCCGGTATCAAGTACCCAAGAAGTGGAATTAAGAGACATATTTATTTCAACGTAGAACATACCTTTTGCAGTTCGCAAATGCTCGAGGTACTCCTTGCAGTTCCTCCTCCAGTGCCCAGGCTTGTGGCAGTGGTGGCAACCATCCTCAGATTTATTTGTCTTTGAAGTCCTTGCCTTTGGTTTCTTGGCGGGCTTTTCCTCCTTCGCAGGGGCAGAACGCTTCTTACCCTTGCGTTTGGGCCCCTTCTTCGCAGAGGAAGAAGAGCCCATAAGGAGGACGGGCTTGTCCTTCTTTATGGTCCCCTCGAACCGACAAGCATGTTCACCAACTCTTCAAGGGTGGCTTCCAGCTTGTTCATGTTAAAGTTGACCACAAAGGGGTCGAATGCAGCAGGGAGGGAGAGGAGAAGCAGATCCACAGACAGCTCATGTGGAAGTGTGATATCAAGGCCCACTAGCTTCTCAATGAGCCCAATCATACGAACCCCATGCTCGCGGACCGAAGTCCCATCGCGCATGCGGCTCGTCATGAGCTCCTTGTGTCAGGCCCCGTGCTAATTACTAATAATTAACACGTAATAAGCGCAAAAACACGGAAGCTTAAAATCAGGGCTTAAAAATTTTTCGAAATACAATGGGCCTGAACTTCAAACCATACATTCAAAATATCGATAATCAAAATATAAGTTAACTCCAACTCATGCAATCAGATAACAACATACATCAAATCCAAGACCGATCCCCAATACATAAAAACACGAGGCATCCCCCGGTTCAATACATATCATAATTATAACTGGGACTCAGGGACGAGGGGATCGACCGGCTGAACTTCCACTCGGTCCAGCTTGGTTACCTGTAGTTCCTGCAAATGGGAAACTCAGACCCAACCAAAAACAAAAGCAGGAAACAAGTACGAGGTCAAGCCTCAGTACGAAGAGCTATCAAAACAGCTAAACATGCAACATGCTATAATCAATGCTATGAATGCATGAGGGCTATCAAGAAATCGGATAGCTAGACCAGTCTATCAACTGGCAACTCAAATCAAGCCTCTATACCACGCACAGCCAATCAGCCGGTGGAAATCATCGGTCCGTGATCATCGGGGTTGCCCGTCAGCCCACAGCTCGGTGGTAGACACTCGAATCCGGTAGTCACCACTCCGACGATAGCGTTGGACTTTTCGGGCACGACTCAACAGTCGGCCAGTCACAACGTGGCACCCAATCAGGTAATCAAATAAATTTCTCATTTCAGGCTCAAGATGTATGCAATGAATGTCATTCAATAATCAATGCGCAATGCATACAATTCATTTCATGAAACAGAATATAGAACTCAATCAATTCCACAAACTGTAACACGTATAAACACAGAATTCACATCAGCAAATCCATAACATCGATCACAACCATGTTCACGCCTAAACTGCTAAGAGTTGCTCAATTCGTACCTCAATTCCTCAATTTACCTAACAGATTTCCTCCTGGCTCAAATCACGCAGCAGGTCACTTCCTGGAAGCTGAAATCTGTTACAACACAGCTAATATCTTAGCTAAATTCTTAATCATCAACACGTTAAACCTACTGCCAGAAGTTACTCCAAATTCTACACTTCCACGAAGGCAATAACTACTAAAACCGAGCTCAACTACAAGAATTGCTCACCCAAAAGCTCACGCTAGCAGAAGAACGCAAGCACAGACTGCTCTCAAAAGCTTCGAAGTCCAGCAGCTACGCGTTTCCACCTCCAGCGAAAACCAACTCCTCAAATTGGGTAGCAAACGAAAGAGCTAAGCAGCACCAGCTGACAACAGCTCTCGCAAGCAAAAACAACCAAGAGCTGATAACAGCTCTCTCTTCAAAATAATCTATCTGCTGGTCGCGTGAAAATACTCAAAACGACGACGCATCAACTAATCCAAAACGACGTCATTTTAGTTACGTAAGCATTGCTGCCAACAGCTGATCTCCCAAACGCAAAGCTCAAAACGCAGCGTTTCAACTAATTCAAACGACGCCGCTTCTCAACGTTCTTGTATTTGCGCGCCTTCTGGCCAGCAGCAACCATCACAACGCAATCTACTACCAACAGAACGGAATACGTCACACCTACATCATCATATCTGTTAACAGCTCTTGCGACTGATTCCTCAAACCATCTGCTGATCGTTCTCCATTAGCGCACTGCTGAATCTAGTAATCAACACTCCAAAATGTTGACTAACACGTGTCGCTTCCTCATTCATTCTCGCGCTAAGAGCAACATCTGCCAGCAGCACTTCAAAATCGAATCTAAAACCAGCAGCTCTCAGTGCGTCACGCTGATGTCATCTCTACTGATTCAAAATCCACCAGCAAGGAGCTACAGTACCGTTGACCAGCGTTGACTTCACTAAAATCAGCAGGAACCTCAAAAATCACGTGATTAATCCCAAATCAAATCAATTAATCACTAAGCTAATTCACAATCCTCACATTCTCCCCACCTTAAGAGATTTCGTCCTCGAAATAAAAGGCAAACTCAGGGAAGAAACAATCAATCATGCAAACCAGCACCAACTAAACACCAAATTCGAAGCAAAAACCAGAAATTTACCTGGAAATTCTACACGATCAGTGCTCAAACAGATGAGGCCAGTCCTGCCTCATCTTCTCATAAACTTCCCAGGTTGCTTCTTCTCGGCCATGCTTGCTCCATTGGACCATCACCAACGGAATTATCTTGTTTCTCAGCTGCTTCTCCTTTCTATCCAAGATCTGCACCGGATATTCGACATAACTCAAGGCAGAATCCAGCTCAACTTCGTCAGTTCTCAAAATGTGGGACGGATCTGGCTCACATTTTCTCAACATTGACACATGAAACACGTCATGCATCACGGCTAACTCTTCGGGCAACGGAATTATCTTGTTTCTCAGCTGCTTCTCCTTTCTATCCAAGATCTGCACCGGATATTCGACATAACTCAAGGCAGAATCCAGCTCAACTTCGTCAGTTCTCAAAATGTGGGACGGATCTGGCTCACATTTTCTCAACATTGACACATGAAACACGTCATGCATCACGGCTAACT
>KV014908.1:15110-43574 GCA_001598015.1 Dorcoceras hygrometricum | reverse complement strand
GCAGTAGAAATCCAGCAAATCACCAACACTCCGATCGCCTCCTTTAAAAAGCTTTAAAACTTTTGCTTGGTTTCTTATAGAGAGCACCGCTTTGAACTAATTTGTTTTCAAGATAATGATGCATGAAGCAGCTAACATCCTATATATATATGATTTAAAATGCCTAAGGAAAGAACCACGTTTTAATCAAGATGCTCAAATCTCCTAAAAGCGTACTCTGTTTTTAAAATAAAATGATGCACATGAAAACCGAACAATTTTAGTTAAAACAACAGGATTCGATCGACTTGCTATGATTGGCTACACAGCTGCTGCAATCGTATTCTAACATTTGAAATTTAGCTCTTAATTGATAAAAAGCTAAACAATATATATCTGAATAACTCGACTCGATAGAAACAGAGTTTAATAGAATAGCATTGTAATCCCTCAATCTCAAATCTTTCTAGTTTGTGGCCTCTAAAATAGCATTACATCTATTTGTCTCCTTCTCTTTCAAGGTTAGCTTTGCTTTCAAAGCTTGTTCCACCGATTCATGAGGCTTCTTCAATCTTTCTTCGTGAGCTTGCAGTGATCCGGAAAGTTCATCAACAGTCATGGTGTCCAAATCCTTGGACTCTTCAATGGCAACAACAATGTAATCAAATTTTGAATCTAACGATCGTAGGATTTTTCCAACGATTCGATCATCCTTCAAATCTTCTCCATATCTCTTCATTTGGTTAGTGACAACCAAGACTCTTGAAATATAATCTAAAACTGATTCTGATTCAGTCTTGCGTAAGGATTCAAACTCACCTCGTAGAGTTTGGAGACGCACTTTCTTGACTTTATCAACTCCTTGAAAAGAAGCTTGAAGAACATCCCATGCTTGCTTGGAAGTGGTTGCACTAGCAACCTTCTCGAACATCTTCTCATCCAAACTTTGATGAATGAGTGTAAGATCCTTTTGATCTTTCTTCTTGGCAGCATCATCATCACCCTCGACTTCTTTCTCCACAAGGTCCCAACATTCATAGGCTCCAAGCAAAGCCTTCATTCTTATACACCAATTATCATAATTATCTTTGGTGAGAGGTGGAACTTGGAAGGGAGTTCCGGTAGACATCTTTTCTTCAAGCTCTCAAGAGGCTCTGATACCAATTCGTTATAAATTGGAGATTTTTCACTTAGAAACTCACAAATATAAGAGAAGATGGAGGAGGAATTCTTTCAATTGAATTTCTCTTTTCACTCAACTCACTCATACAAATGTTTAGGATAGATGGGGTATTTATACTATTTTCTATGCATGTATCAAACCTTTCATCTACCTAATACATGTATCATGATTTAATTCCAAACCTTTCATCTACCTAATACATGTATCATGATTTAATTCCAAACCTTTCATCTACCTAGTACATGCATCATGATTTAATTCCAAACCTTTCATCTACCTAGTGTATCTAGATGCTATGAATCTAGATTATTATGTCATTACTTTCAACAGCAAAATCGCCCCATGATCCCCTAGGTATCACTGATAGTGCCTGCAAGAACTAGTTCATCATGGTTAGCGTACAGTACGGTCCTTTCAACACAAATATCCCGATCAGATCAACGACAATTGGTAAATCGAGAGTCTCTAGAGATCCAATAACCATGCATACACAGTACGGTCCTTTCAACACAAATATCCCGATCAGATCAACGACAATTGGTAAATCGAGAGTCTCTAGAGATCCAATAACCATGCATACATCTCGGAGATCAAATAGTGACATCACGTGTGTTACTAGGTAAACCCATTTACCTAAAACACATCTAGTACTCTGGCTAGAGATTTATCACACTATTATCTCCTCAGATAGCATAGGATATCCACGCACAAGGGCGAGCGATGAATCCTCGACAACGAAGCATCGACTCCTACATGCATCGGGACCTCACCCAATCCCGCCACCTGATGACCCCAACTGAGTCGGTAAACGGGTCAAAGTGAGGCACCTATCATGTAGAGTCTCAATGACGTTTCGAGTAATAAGGGCTAATCTGTACAACCAAGACCTCAGACTTAATCCACTCGATAAATGGTAACCACTTGGAAAGTCCGAACGAGGGTAGTTCGATAGATCACCAGGTCACTATCCATCTGCATGCTTAGAACATCACAATGTTCCCTACCAATGAAACGTGGTACTTCACATCACAGATGCTAGTCTCAAACTCGGGTGGCCTTATCCTCATTTTGACGGCCCAATCGACTAGGAACGAGTTTAGAACACACAGTGACTATTAGATGTGTTTTATGATAGCCATCATATCCACTATCACATCTAACATACACTATGGTGCATTCTAGGTCTTTATCCAACACAATTGTTAACATTATAAAATTAATTAAGATAATGAATACCATAAAAGAATACGAATTTCATAAATAAAGATCGTTTTACAAAGAGTCAATAAGAACCCACATGCCACAAGTTGGCTAGTTGGGCACCTACTCTACAAACCTTTCAAAAACATGAGCTATTGTAGCTCGAGATTTAACAGTACCAGCTTAGGCGCGATATGGTTGCTGGTTGCGTGCTGTTTTTCCAAAACTCTTCAATTTTAAATGCACGTAACTTACGGGGTTGATGTTTAGGCTGTGTGAGAGCCTACGTGAGTTGTGACAGAGCTCACGGACACCCCTGATTTTTTGATCCTAACACGTCGTCATGTTAAACAGACTGAGGCAGAGGTGGAGCATGTAGCCCGACAAGTCGATGATATGGAGCTAGTCTTAGCTAGGTTCCAACGGATTAATCTCCCTACGTGTTCTGGTGTTGAGGGTGGTTTGGAAGTAGAGGGATGGCTAGAGAACATGGAAGGACTTTTCGAAAGAGTGCATTATGACGAGGAGAGGAGATTGAGCTTGGCTACATTTCAGTTGAGAGAGCATGCGCAACGCTGGTGTAAGGGTGCTTCCAGGGCTATGAGTTAGATGGGTATAGTGATCTCGTGGGAGAGCTTCTGTGCCACCTTTCGTCAGGAGTACATTCCAGAATCGTACTACAACCCCAAGGAACGGGATTTTAATAACTTGGTGCAAGGGAATTTGAAGGTGGCTAAGTATGCTAGTCAATTTTCTTCCTATAAAGCCTGGAAAATCCATAAATCCACGAGTCTTTTAATTTATATTCGAGGTCTAAATTGCTATTATTTTCAGTACCTCAGCTTTCGCATGAGCTGATTTCTTCGGCTTTAACCCGGATGTTCACGAGCGGTTCCACAGGACCGAACCTGTCAGGCCTAGTGCTCACATCAGAGATAAAACATACAAAACATGCGGAAGCTACTAAAAAACGGGTAAAATTTTCGCTTTTGGCCTGACGGTTTAAACAATATAATTTAAAATACTTCGATACTATATATCCCAGTTTATAAAAACAACCAACATTATAGCATAACAACAGCAACAACAACATGTATCAGTACCATTAGCCAGGGGATGCCCTGTGCTTTGATGTTGTATTTCTTCCCTAGTTGTTATTAATTGGTTGCTCAGTTATCTTGAACTCTTCGCCTTGTGTTAGGCGAGTTCATGTTTTGTATTTTGCTGCTGTGTTGTGCTTTCAGAATTGTTGTTTGATTTCAAGGACGAAATCCTTTTTAGTGGGGGAGAAATGTGAGACCTGGATTTTATGGAAGATTAATGTTAGATTAATCGGTTTTAGCAATTCTGGAAGTTTTCGTAATTTTGAATAGAGATCTGGTTGTGAGATCTGGTTTTGTTGTGTTTTTGTGAAGTCTGGTAGCGTGTTTGTATCCAGCCGCTGCTTTATTTTGTTTGTTGAGGGCAAAACGATAGCGTTTTGATAAGTTTGTTACGGCACCATTTGGATTAGTTGCTGCAACTCCGTTTTGGATATTGCGGCTGGTACCAGCTGAGATCATATGTCAACGATGGTCAAATCTACTGTAGCTTGCGTCTGGTTATTTTGCACGAGAGCTAGCGTCTGGATGACGTAGGTTGTGCGTCGTCGTTTTGATTAGAGCTAAGCAATCCAGACGAGGGGTTAACGACCAGCTGTTGGGTCTGTGCGATGTGGTTTACGTAAGTTGGAACGTAGCATTTTGATGCAACGTCTGGTACCAGCTTTTGGTTTGTGGAGCATCCAGTCGTAGGGTTGTCCAGCTTTTGGGTTTGAGGACCAGTCGCAAGTAGCGAGTGACGTGTCACTTTGCGACGTCGTTTTGTGTTGTTGAGATTTATTAGTTATGCGATTCAGCAGCTGTTGGTTGTTGCAACTGCTGGTTGATATTTCAGTAGCGGAACAGCTGGTTTTGTCGGTGGACATGTTTAACCAGATTTCAGCCGTTGCGAGTTATATTTATAGGAAGACTTGGTCTTCGATTTGAGATACCATATCCCATACATAGCGAAATATTCTCTCGATTGTCGACCTCTGTTCTTCGAACCCTAGTACTGTTCACCGTTGATTTTATCCGGTGATTCCCGTCGTTTCCGATCGTTGTTTATTACGTTTGAGGTAGCGTTGGACTCCTATCGAGAAGATCTTCCATACTATACCCGTTTTGGAGGCTGTTGTGGGCTGGAGCAGAAGCACGAAGTTGCTGGTTTAGCTCGTGCATTTCGTAGTTCAGGTAGAACTTCGTTAATTCGATGAGATCTTGTTCCTAGCCTAGAATTGAGCTTCCTATTGAGTTATTGTGTAGGATGATAGTTGGTTGAGTGTGTGTAGCTCCCAGCGTGCTTTCTGTGTATTAGTGTCCCTGTGATTTATGCCATGTGTGCTTCCACAGGTTGATATCCAGATTTCTCGGGACCTTTGCTTGTAATAATTGTTGCACAGAAAGTATAAGGTACGGATATGAGCTTGATGTAGCTGGGAATTGGCATGAGATTTAATGTTAGATGGCTGCTGGTGCTTTGCCGTGGATGTTGCTGTGTGCATACATGATTTTTGTTGATTTTAGCTGCTATGTTTATGCGTACACGCATTTCCCATATTGCATTCATATTTCTTTTGCAGCCATTGTTTTGTATCTCGTTGTATTGTTGTTGTTTCTTACCAGGATGCGAGGGAGAGCGGCAATACCGCACTCTCATCTCCCTGCTGGGATCTGTTAGCCACCATGCACCGAGTGGTTAACTACCACAGTTCATGGGCGAGGCAACAGCATGTTGAGTTGTTTGATGCATCTGGTATTTGGGTGTTGTGTAAAGGCGAGTGGCTCATTACCACACTTTGAACACACCCCGTGGACACTAATTAGTTGCTGATCTTGTGGAGCTATGTTTGAGTTCCTTGGCTCCCTGTTCGGTTGTAGCCTTCAGCTGTTATCCGGTGTCTCATGCATAGCATCTGTATTTTATCTTATGCATTTCCTTTAGCTGTTTCAGTTGCTCTCCGTACTGGGGTTTGACCCCATGTCCCTCTGGGGCTTGGTTGTTTTCTCTGTTTGTGTTGTTTTCAGGGAATCCAGGTTTTACCACTGGTCATGGTTTTAACCCAGCTGGAGGTGCCCCATGAGGTGGTTAGAGTATCACAGTAGCGTATAGCATATTTATATGTATCAGTACCGTTAGCCAGGGGATGCCCTGTTCTTTGGTGTTGTATTATGTTGTTGGAGTCTGATACATGTTGATGTTGCTGTTGTTATGCTATATTGTTGGTTGTTTTTATAAACTGGTATATATTTTGAGTATCGCGGTATTTTAAATTATATTGTTTAAACCGTCAGGCCAAAAGCGAAAATTTTACCCGTTTTTTAGTAGCTTCCGCATGTGTTTGTATGTTTTATCTCTGATGTGAGCACGAGGCCTGACAGAACCCAAGCACGGTACATTTTTAAAATAAATGGTAGAGAGAAATTATATTTTAGGGTTGGCACGACACTTTACTACAAAAGGCTTCACACGCACGCACGCTGCCTCTTTTCCAAAACACACGAACAAACACGCCGACTTTTTAAAACTCCAAGTTAAGCAGTGTGTTCTCTCCCAAAGGCCAGCCAACCTAAGCTATTGTTTTCCAAAACTCTTTGAGGACCGATCGTGCTTGCGATGGTGTCAGACCAGAACCCTTCGGACAACCGACGTCCAATTTTAAGGAAAGTAGAGTATGTTTCTTGTTGTTTCTGTGAAAGCATAGTACATATGGGCGTTCTTTTCAGTTCTGTTATTTCCAGTTCCTGTTATTGAGTTTCTTAAAAACTTGCTAATCTTTGCTGATGGTATAAATTTCAGCGGTTTTTCAAAACATTTTTATGTTCTGTCGTTGGACAGGTAAGTTTTTAAGGTCTAAGTTGTGCCTTAAAGAAAAAAATTGGGTGTACGCATGGTTATAGGTTCGAGCTTGCTATTGTTTATTTCTGTCAATTTGACTTGTTGGGTGGCTAGGGACGTTATCCAAATAGATTAGTCGTGCTGGTCTCGTGATAACTGGACTCTGATCCGATAGCCGTGATGGTCACATCGGAACTCTGTTCTGATCTGAATAAGCTATGCCGATCTCATCAGGGCTACTCTGATCTGATAGGCGGTACTGGTCGGTTTGGAATCCAGCCCAGAGCTGAGAGCTGTTGCTTTAGCCGAAATATTATTTCACCAGTTATTATCCGAAAGCTGTTTTCACCAGTTATTATCCAAAACCTGTTTTCACCCGTTATTATCCGAAAGCTGTTTTCACCTGTTATTGTCGGTAAGTTGTATTCACCAGTTTACGTCCATAATATATCTTCACCAGTTTAAGTCCGTAATCTGTCTTCACCAGTTATCAACTGTAAGCTATTTTCACCAGTTTACACCACATGCTGTTTTCCTCAGTTTACACCCGTATGCTGTTTCATCGTTGTACAGCCGTAAGCTGAGTTTCACCCCGATCTTTCTTACCCTCTTTAACTGAAATCTTCACCCCAAGCTGTTTACACTTGTAAATATGAATTTTTCCTGAGCTGTTTGTACCCCGAGAACTGAACCCTTTTCAGAGCTGTTTCACGCTCGTAAGCTATCACCTTTGCTCCGAGATGATTCCAAAATTTCTTCTTCAGTTCCCAGGTGTACCCCAGTAGTCATTTTTATTAAAAAAAGAAAAAATAAAGTACTTTTGCTTACGTATTAAACCACTGGTGTACGTAATTTTCCAGTCTAGAAGTATTATGTTTCAAAGGTTAATTGTTATATGACGGGGTTACAAAGGAGGAATGCAGAAGTCTCCACGTCATTTAAAAGTATTAGTTTAAAAGTTTTATGATGTGTGGAAAAGAAAATAGACGGTCAGCTTACGGGAGTGTGGATGTCGGTGGATGGACCGGCATCCCCTCCAATTATGAATGTTAATGTGCGAGCATATCGCATCAGACCTGATATCAGATGAGCTTGATCAAGAAACCAGACCTAAGGAGAAACTCCGCACCACATCTCAAACAAAAAAGTTTTAATGAATTATTTTATGACTTCAGCTCTTACAAACCAGTTTTTAAAGCTTATTATTTTTATGTTATTCGTTGTCTGAGCTGAGTCCAAGTTATTACTAGATTATTCTTGTTGAGCTCTTAAGCTCACTAGCTTTCATGGTTTCAGGTGAGGAGTCTCAGTGGGAGCTGCACGACGTGAGCTGGAACAGACCGGGGAGGTGTGTTTATCGATGGACCCAAGCTTTCGTGCTGTATCAACTTACGTTTATGTTGGTTCAGAATTTGTTTAGACCATATATCAGTTTTTTTAGTTTTCCGACCTATTTTTGACGAAGTGAATTCAGCAGTGACTTTATTGTTAGTGTTTTTGCTCTAAGCTATTTTTGTTTCCGATCTGTTCAGCTCACAGGACATGTTGCACTGTTTATTCAATCACTTTTATCGGAAAAATTTTTGGTTATCCCAATTCAACATAAATCAGTTTGCATTATTATTAGCTTTCGTATTATCTTTCACGCTTTCTTTGAAAACCTTGAAAATTTTAAAATTTGTATGGTTAAATTCCGCATTTCTTGAGAATAGCAGTATATCAGTGGACTAGGGCACCACAACTTGGTATCAGAGCCAGGTTCCTTGAGATAAAAACTTGCCTCCAGTCTGAGACAGTTCTCGTAAGCCGCTTCTCCAGTCTGTGAGTTTTTAATGCTATAGAGAAATGTTATCCCATTTCTTATGAGTACCATGGTGGATTGGGTAGGTTACAATTATGTCAGGATGAGGTAGGAGAAACCCCCAATCTGAGGATGCTAACCTCGGAGACAGTGACCGTGTTTTAGCCGGGATGGCCAGCTGCTGTAGCACTTTGTGGCCCAATCAGGTCAAGGTATTGGTCAATCATCAAGTAGGCTGCCTAGGCCGGAAAACCAGCAAGAACGGCTTAGACGCCAGCGACCTCAGGAGTTCAACGGTACCACGGACCCGATGGCGGCCGAGAGCTGGATAAAGTCCTTAGAGGTCATCTTTGACTATCTACAACTATCAGATCTGGAAAAGCCCAGATGTGCTATTTTTATGCTGAGAGGAGATGCCATGATCCGGTGAGAGGGGGCCAAGCTAGCAGTAGATCTGGAGACACTTGGCTGGGAGGAATTCAAGAAAGTATTGTACGATCAGTACTTCACAGCTGACGTGAGGTCTGTGCTGAAGAGAGAGTTCCTGACCCTGAAGCAAGGGAGAATGTCAGTGCGGGACTGTATCCGCAAATTTGAAAGGGCCCCTAATCGGAACAAATGGTAAAGAAACTCTACCGCCATTTTATTGATGGTTACTGCCAAATTCAAGAAAGTATTGTACGATCAGTACTTCACAGCTGACGTGAGGTCTGTGCTGAAGAGAGAGTTCCTGACCCTGAAGCAAGGGAGAATGTCAGTGCGGGACTGTATCCGCAAATTTGAAAGGGCCCCTAATTGGAACAAATGGTAAAGAAAATCTCCGCCATTTTATTGATGGTTTACTGCCAACGCTGAAGCATGATGTGAGGCTAGCGGAACCCAAGAACTTCAGGGAAGTCGTGGACAAAGCCCTGAGAGCTGACCAATATTGGAAAGAGATTGACTCAGAGCGCCAAAAGAAATGCCAACCAGCAGAAGCCTCAAGGTCATGGACAGCAACAGTCACAACCATCCAACCCAACCTCCAGAACTAATGATAAGCCATCGTGCCCCAAATTCCACAAATATCATGATGGCCAATGCAGAGTTGGACAGAACCTGTGCTATCGGTGTGGTGCTCCAGGACACTTTGCTAAGGAATTCCCCCGGCTAAAACAGCCTGTCAACAGTAGAGTTTACGTCATGTCAGCCGAGGAAGCAAACCCTGATACCACAGTGAGTACAAGTAAGATCTCCATCTCTAACCCACCTTCTACTGCTTTGTTAGATTCAGGAGCAACCCACTCTTTCATAAATTAAACCTTCATTAAGAAACTGTCCATGAAACCTGAATGATTAGCAGTAGGATATTGCATAATTTTTCCCTCAGGGAAGAACGTTTAACCCATAGGTTACTCCGTAACATAGAACTACGACTACAAGAACATATAGTGACTGCCGATTTAATTGTATTTCCCATGCCCCAGTTTGATTTGATTTTGGGTATGGACTTGTTAACCAAGTATGGTGTGGTCACTTGCCATATCTGTGGGCAAGTCGGACACTTTTCGAGGGTGTGTCCTTCTACCAGGGGACAACGCTCCAATCTATGACAGCAGGGTTCATCTGGAGGTTCTTTGCGGATATCGTATCCCCATGCTCAGTCCCAACGATCATGTTTTCAACCGCCGGAGGCATCTAGGCTCACAGTGCCTTCTCAATATCAGTTCTCATGACCCCATCAAGCTCAAGTAAATGAAATTACTAGGGAGCAAGCTGATGATATGCCTGATGGAGTGATTGCAGGTACTTGCTTTATTTTTTATTATCCTTCATGAGTTTTATTAGACACAGGAGCATCACACTCGTTTTTGTCTAAGGCAATCATATGTGAGTATGGGTTGATTTCTACTCCATTGTGTGATGTTGTGTTGATTGCTACTCCTGCTGATGTGAGTTTGTTTTCCCGAGAGATTGTCCTAAACTATGTGGTAAAGTTTGGTGAGAATGTGGCGATGGCCAAGTTGATTAAGTTGGAGATGCGGGATTTGACATTATTTTGGGTATGGATGTGTTTTCAAGTTATAGAGCTACGGTAGATTGTTCCAATGGAGTGGTTAGGTTTACACCTTCATCTGCCGAGAAATGGGATTTCTATGGTATTGATTCTCGATCTAAGATCCCGTTAGTCTCGACCATGGAGATTTTCAGTTTGTTGTCGCTTGAGAACTCAGGATTCATGATCTATGGTATGGATGCGACATCTGATCGCATTTGGAGATTGGTGATATACCGGTTGTCTGAGAGTTCCCTGATATCTTTCCTGATAAGATTCCTGGCTTCCCTCCATGAAGGGGATTGTTTTCAGTATTGAGTTGGTGCCACGGACTGCCCCAATTTTGAGAGTTCCGTATCGGTTGGCGCCAGCTGAGTTGAGAGAACTCAAAGATCAGTTGCGTGATATTTTAGAGAAGGGCTTTATTAGATAGAGTATGTCACCTTGTGGAGCTCCGATTATTTTTGTAAAGAACAAGGACGGATCGATGAGTATGTTCATCGATTTTTGCCAATTGAACAAAGCAACATTGAAGAATAAATACCCATTGCCGAGGATTGATGATCTATTCGCTCAGTTGCAGGGTTCAGCGGTGTACTCCAAGATTGATCTTTGTCACGGTTATCATCAGTTGGGAATCCGAGATGAGACATTTCTACGACCTCCTTTCGTACAAGATATGGGCATTATGAATTTCTTGTGATGCCATTCGGATTGAGAATTCCCCTATCGTCTTCATGTATTTTATGAATCGGGTTTTTTATCATACATATCCTGTCGCCGTGGGGAGCGCCTATCTTGTTTGTCAAGAAGAAGTATGGCACAATGAGAATGTGCATCGACTTCCGTCAGCTGAACAAAGTTACCGTGAAGAATAAGAACCCTTTGCCGAGGATCGACGACTTGTTTGACCAGTTGCAAGGTTCTACTATATATTCAATGATCGATCTACGTTCAGGGTACCATCAGTTGAGAGTTAGAGATCAAGATGTTGCAAAGACTGCTTTTCGTACTAGGTACGGGCATTTTGAGTTTCTGGTAATGCCTTTTGGATTGACTAATGCTCCTGCAGTCTTCATGGATTTGATGAACCGGGTCTTCCGCGAGTTTATAGATCAGTTTGTGATCGTGTTCATCGACGATATCTTGGTGTATTCGAAGACTCCTTTGGAGCATAAGGAGCATTTGAGAGTTGTTCTTCAGATGTTGAGAGACTCGCAGATGTATGCCAAATTTTCTAAGTGCGAGTTCTGGCTGGATCGTTGTGTTTTTGGGTCATGTGATTTCAGTGGATGGCATTTTTGTGGATCCCAGTAAGGTTGATATTGTTTTGAACTTGGAGCGACCTAGGAATGTGTCTGAGGTTCGTAGTTTCTTGGGTCTGGCTGGCTATTACCGTCGTTTCATAGAGCATTTCTCTAGTATAGCTAGACCGATGACTCAGTTGACTCAGAAAGACAAGCGGTTCGTTTGGACTGAGCAATGCGAGAATTCTTTTCAATTACTCAAGGAGAATTTGACTACTGCTCCTGTGTTGGCTTTGCCGTGTTGTTCAGTTGGCTTTGTTGTGTGTTCCGATGCTTCGCTCAATGGATTGGGCTGTGTGTTGATGCAGCATGGATGAGTCATTGCATATGCCTCTCGGCAGTTGAAACCAAACGAGACTCGTTATCCAGTTCATGATTTGGAGCTAGCAGCTGTGGTCTTTGCGTTTAATATTGGGCTCCACTATCTGTATGGCGAGAAGTTTGTGGTGTATTCGGACCACAAGAGTTTGCAGTATTTGTTTTCGCAGCCCGACTTGAATATGAGACAGCGTAGGTGGATGGAGCTGTTGAAGGATTTTGATTGTGAGATAAAGTACCAGCCTGGAAAAGTTAATGTAGTGGCGGATGCGTTGAGCAGAAAGGCTCAAGGAGATACGCTTGCGTCGTTATATGTTTCTAAAGACCGTGAGCATCTTAGCACTACGGGTTGGAGATTTTACCCGGCTGAGGAGTTTGTAGTGGTTTCTTCTTTCCAAGTTGAGCCACAGATCATTTAGAGCATTAGAATGGCTCAAAGATCAGATCCTTCCATCCACGAGTTGAAGTTGAAGGTCAGGGCTGGACAGCTTGAGGACTATTCTGTTTTGTCCGATGGTTGTTTGCGCTTCCGGGGTAGGTTGGTTGTGCCCAATCTGATAGATCTTCGGGAGGAGATCCTTAGAGAAGCGCATTGCAGTATACACAGTGTTCATCCTGGTGCACGGAAGATGTATCATGCGTTGAAGCCGCACTTCTGGTGGGCTGGTTTGAAGGGCGACGTTGCCGGTTTTGTTGCTCGTTGCTTAAACTGTCAGCAAGTTAAGGCTAAAAGTATGAGGCCTGGTGGTCTGTTGCAGAGTTTGGAAGTGCCCAAATGGAATTGGGAGCGCATAGAGATTGATTTTGTGACGCATTTGCCTCGTTCCAGCAGAGGTTGTGATGCGATTTGGGTTGTTATCGATAGATTGTCGAAGTCTGCACACTTCATTCCCTATGGTATGACGTTTTCGTTGAAGAAAATGGCAAAACTGTACGTGGATTTTGTGGTTAGATTGCACGGTGTGCCTGTTTCAATCGTTTCGGACCGAGATCCAAGGTTTACTTCCAGGTTTTGGAAGAGTTTGCAAGCAGCTTTGGGTACCAGATTGGCTATGAGTACAGCGTATCACCCCCAAACAGATGGTCAGTCTGAGCGAACTATCCAGACGTTGGAGGATATGTTAAGAGCTGTTGTGATGGATTTTGGTGGTAGCTGGCAAGACGCGTTGTCTTTAGTTGAGTTTTCTTATAATAACAACTACCAAGTGACGATTGGTATGGCGCCGTTCGAGGCTTTGTATGGCAGAAAGTGCAGATCGCCAGTATGTTGGGAAGAGGTGGGGGAGAAGCAGCTGTCTTTCCCAGAGTTCGTGCAGCAGATGAAGGATCATGTGGATCTGATTCGACAGCGGATGAAAGCTGCCCAGGATTGCCAAGACAGTTATGCAAATAGGAGGCGTCGACCTCTAGAGTTTCAGATTGGTGATCTCGTCTTCCTTAAAGTTTATCCGTTTCGCAGTGTCATGCGCTTTGGACACAAGGGAAAGTTAGCCCCTCGTTATGTTGGTCCGTATGAAATTGTTGAGAGAATTGGCCCTTTGGCTTATCGACTGTTGTTGCCACCGGAATTATCTTCTCTACATGATGTCTTTCATGTTTCCATGTTGAGGAAGTACGAGCCAGATCCGTCTCATGTGTTGAGAACTGACGAGGTTGAGCTAGATCATACGTTGAGTTACGTTGAGTATCCCTTGCAAATTTTGGATCGTAAAGAGAAACAGTTGAGGAATAAAACCATTCCCTTGATGATGGTTCAATGGAGCAAACATGATAGGGAAGAAGCTACCTGGGAGATGGAAGAGAAGATGCAACGTGAGTGGCCGCATCTGTTTGCGTGAGTGTTGCATCAGATTTCAGTAATTGTTTGCTCAGTTATCTTGAACTCTTGGTTGTGAGTTCAGTTGTTGCTCGAGTTTGATTTCGAGGACGAAATCGTGTTTTAGTGGGGGAGAGATGTGAGACATGTGTTTTCACAATCAGGTGTTGGTCGATGTGTTTGGCGTAGACATCAATTTTGTCTAAGTGTTGGAATCAGCAGCAGTAGTAGTGGGATCAGCCGTTGAGTGATCGCGTCAGTTGTTGATATTTCAGATGTTGCGTGTTGGTAGAAAGCAGCAGCAATGCTGACTTGGATTCCAGACGTTGGTGTAATAGCACGCATCCAGCTGTTGCGAGTGACCAGCTGTTGGTATGTTGTTGTGATGATCAGCAGAGAGTGCTAAGGGACTGAAGCGGCGACGTTTTGTGAGTAGGGACCAGTTGTTGGTTTTGGTAGCATGTTTCGTAGCGTATAGCGAAACTACGTCGTTTGGATTAGTTAGCACGACAACTTTTTGAGTGAAGTGCTTCGTAACAGCTGTTGGTTGTGATAGACACCAGCTGTTGAGAGATGACTGAAGCGGCGACGTTTTGTGAGTAGGGACCAGTTGTTGGTTTTGGTAGCATGTTTCGTAGCGTATAGCGAAACTACGTCGTTTGGATTAGTTAGCACGACAACTTTTTGAGTGAAGTGCTTCGTAACAGCTGTTGGTTGTGATAGACACCAGCTGTTGAGAGATCTAATGAGTTGTGACTGCTTGTTCGTGAATCAGCTGTTGGTAGCAAGGTGACGTGTCCCTCTGCGACGTCGTTTGGTTAAGTTGGTGCGACGCCGTTTAGCTCTAGCGTTTTTTAAAAGATTCAACTGTTGGTTAATATATTAACGATAGGCAAAAGCTGATGCGAGATTCCTGCTGGTTTGGAATATTAGTTGTGACAATTGATTTTGTCGGTGGATCTGTTCCTGTTTCTATCTGTTGTTTGAGTAGTGTATTTAAGAGAAGACTTGGCCTTCTATTGTTTAACAGATCCCATACTTAGAAATTTTTCCCGATAGCAAATCTTGTCACGAACCCTAGCTACTGTTCACAGTAACCTTATCCGTCCTAATTTCCGGTGGTAGACAACTCCGACGAGAGTGAGAGTGGTAGCGTTGGACTCCTCTCACTAAGGCGCTTCTTTCTATACCTCTTTAGAAGGCTTTGGAAGAGTTGGAAGAGGATCGCAGGATCGCTAATACATCTCCCTTGTGTATTTTGCTAGCGTAAGTGTTCCCTGTCGTGCCAGTAGTTTCGTTGGGGTAAGTAAAGATGCTATCTTTAAGCTTTGTTAGAGCTTTCCATTGGTTAGGAAGGTAGATAAGCGCTGGTGGAGTTGTAGCTCCCAGCTGCTGTTATTTTACGTTTCGGCTTTTGAGCAGTGGCTTGTGTTGATATAGCAGGTGACAGATATGTGTTTCTCGAACTTGATTGTAGCAGCCGTGTGTGGTAATTATAGCTCAGAAGCTGGTGAGTACGGATGTTGAGCTTGTATTACGGCTGGAGTTGGCATGGATATTATGTTTGATTGCTGTGTGTGCATTTCTTGTTGTTTTATATGCTGTTCAGCTGTTGCATTGCATACGCATGATCATTTCCCTTTCAGCTGTTGTAGTCGTGCTTTGTTGTTGCTCTGTTTTCTACCAGGATGCGAGGGCGAGCGGCAATACTGCACTCTCATCTCCCTGTTGGTCTGTTAGCCCTCATGCACCGAGTGGTTAACTACCACAGTCCATGGTTTGGGCAACAGCAGGTTGAGTTATTGAAGCATCTGGTATTCAGGTGTGGTGTAAAGATGAGCGGGTAATTCCCGTGTGCTTGTACACACACCAATGGCCATTAACCATTCTTTGCAGAATCTGTTGTCAGCTGTTGAATTCCTTGGCTCCCTTTCTTGTTTGTAGCCTTCGGCTGTTGCATTGTCTTTTATGCATAGCATTAGCACATATCTTTTGCTATTCATTGTTATTTTATAGTTGCTCTCTGTACTGGGGTTTAACCCCGAGGTCCCTCTGGGGCTGTTGTGTTTGTTTGCTTATCTGTTGTTCAGGTTTTCCAGGTTTCGCAGCTGGTCGAGGTTATGATCCAGCTGGTGGTGCCCCACGAGGTGGTTAGAGTGTCCCAGTTATATATAGTATTTATATGCACTGGTATCACCTCGGGTGGATGTCCCGGGTGATGTTTAGGTCTATATATAGCTAATAGTCTTTTAGTATTTGTGTCGTATTCAGCCGTTGTGCATTAATTGAATATTTGTGTTGTTGGGGATTTATAAACTGGGATTATTTTGAGTATCTTGTATTTTAAATCATGTTATCTTTCAGTAAGGCCAAAAGCAAAAATTTTAGCCACTTTTTAGTAGCTTTCGTTTGTGTTTGCGTGGTTTTACTCTGATGTGTGCACGAGACCTGACACTCGCGCCGGCAGGATTCGCAACAGATACAACATCACACAAAGATGTGGTACGCAAACTATGCTCAACCACAAATGCATCAGAAATGAAGGAATGTGATGCTCCTGTATCAAAAAACACACGTGCAGGAAAATAAAAAACAAAGCAAGTACCTGTAATAATCCCTCCGCCTGGCGTGCCCTCCGCCTGCTCCCTAGTCATGGATTTCACTTGGGCAAACTGAGGTCCAGAAAACTGAGGATGGGAAGACTGTCCAAACCGCGAAGGACCAGACTGTCCAAACCTCGACCCTGCGGTGGAGCTGCGGTATGCTGCGATCCAGACAAAGGACACACTCTAGCAAAATGTCCGTACTGACCACAGACATTACACGAACCCTACACACCAACACACAGCACTGTCGCGTGCTTTCCACCACACTGGCAACAATACTCCACCTTGGAGCTACTGCCATTGCTCGAATTCCCCGAGCCAGAAGAACTAAAACCAGACTTCTTCTTAAATTGACGACCACGAGATCTAAACCTCTGGTGTCCGGGCTACTGAGCTACCTGCTGCTGGGGTGGCTGAGACGACTGCACTGACTGGGAAGGTTGCACCCCCGATACCACGGGACGACTATATTGCACTCCTTGCGGCCTAACACGCGACCGACGATTCTGCAGTCCTTCCTCAATGTCTGTAGCCCTGTCCACCGCTTCTGCATAGCTCGCCGGTGAACCCGCCAACACAAACTAATACAGCTCTTCATTGAGCCCCTCCATGAACTTGTTCCTCTTTGCCTTCTCTCGGCCAGCAACATGTGGAACATAGGCAAGAAGAGAAGAGAATCCGGGCATACTCACCCACGGACATAGAACCCTGAACCAGGTTATCGAACTCTCTCTCCCTGGCATTCACAGAAGATTCCGGAACGCACTCCTAACGAAAGGCAGTACAAAAGCTACTCCACGAAATTCCCATGCATGTCTCCTCGAGAGTCCTAGAAGCACCTCTCCACCAATGCTTGGCATTTCTTCTCAACTGAAACGTAGCCAAACTCAGTCTACGCTCATCATCATACCTGACACGATCGAACAACCCGGTAATATGCTACAACCAAGACTCAGCATTAGAACTAGGTTCAACGCCATTGAACGACTGAGGATTCATCCGCTGAAACATCGCCATTACTAGTTCCATATCGTCCACTCGGGCTGCCAACTCATCTACCTCCAAGTCAACCTGTCTATTGCGTCCACGACAAGGAACACTACGCTGCGGTTCCTCTTCGTTCTGGCCTTCGGACTCTTCCTGAAACTGCCCTCTACCTCTACCCCTACGTCTAGGCGGCATCTACGAAGGCACTAAGAAGGTAAGGTCTCGCAACAACAGATAAATATATCACATAGATCACATAGAATCACATAATATAGCACATGCAACATGCAACACTGTGCCTAGACTCAAGTGTGATCAAAGAAATCGAGCTTATCCCAGCTTAAGCTCTGATACCAAAAATGTCAGGCCTCGTGCTCTACTCAGAGTTAAACCACGCAAAACAATAGCGGAAGCTTACCAAAGTAGCTTAAAATTTTCTCTTTGGTCTGACGATTAAAACATATAATTTAAAATACAACAATACTTAATATATCCCAGTAATTAAAATCACAATTCAGTACAACAGTACAACATTAAAACATATATTCAGTACCAAACAACCACAACTACAAAGCACAGGACAACCCCCGGCTAACAGTATTGATATATAATATGATATACGCTAACTGGGACACTCTAACCACCTCCTGGGGCACCACCAGTTGGGTCTACTCCACGACCAGCAGAGTAACCATGATAACCTGAAAACAAATACAGGAAAACAACACCAGCCCCAGAGGGACATGGGGTAAAACCTCAGTACGGAGAGAAACTGAAAACAGCAGTTAGATAGCAACAGATAAAATGCAAATGCCATGCATGAGATCAATGCTACAACAGGGAGCCAAAGGATTCCAAAGGCAGCTCAAAAACTGGAATCTGAACAGAAGGCAGTGGCCACAATGTGTGTGAGTATATGGGAGCTACCCACTCGTCTCAGCACACGGTACCAGGTGCATAATCAACGCTCAACCCGTTGTTGCCCAACACATGAGATGTGGGAGCTATCCACTCCGCTCACGGTGGCTAAAAGTCCCAGCAGGGAGATGAGGGACGGGAGTTACCCGTGCGCCTCTACAAGCACCCTGGCACGCTCAATACAGCAATCGAAAGGCACAACTACAAGAGATCTGAAACAACATGGAACAGATGTGTGTATGCAGTGCAACCACAATGCAACATATAACAAACAATATACACAGCATCACAGAACAACAAGCATGAGCACATATCCATGCCAAATCTCAATGATGTAAGTAAGCTCACATCTGTACCTCAAGTCTCTGTGCAACAATTACTACAAACTGGGTCCGAGCAACGCAGATCTCACACGTGCTAAGCCAAACACAAGCAACTGCTCAAGAACCAGAATACAGAAAACAACAGCTGGGAGATACAAACTCAACCAGCGGTATTCTACCCCTCTATCTCAACAGAGAGCTCTAAACAAACACAAGGCAGGGTCTGAACACTTACCCCAACAAACTAGGACGGTATGCTAACAAACTACAGAAGGGAGATGTCTTCGCACACCTCACCAGTTTCAAGAAAACATCCGAAAGCAATATCCAAACGAAGCGTCTCAGCAAGAGGAGTCCAACTCTAACACTCTCACTTCAATAGGAGCTGTCTACCGTCGACAATCGAAGAAGATAAGGTTCGGTGAACAGTAACTAGGGTATCACGACAGAGATCTACAACCGGGAAAATATTCTAAGTGTCAGGAACAATAATAGAGAGCAAGGCCAAGCTCCCTATTTAAATCTCACTGCTGACAGAAACTGGGAATAGATCCACCGACAACTTAAGCAATCACAGTTGATATTCCCACTCGCAACCAAATCTCTCAACAGATCTCACTCTATGCTAAAACAGCGATCACTTAAACCAAACGATGTCGCAGAGAGTTACTGTCGCAGCTGGACACGTCACCCGCTACTCACTGCTGAACAACTAACCAACATCTGTTAGCAACGCAACATCAGATCTCTCACACAACTGAAGACCAACGCTGCTCACTGCCGATTTTCCCCCGCTAATTCAAAACGTTGTCGTTCCAACTAATCCAAACGACGACGTATCAACACCCGCTACTGAGAACACGCTAGGAGACATCTGCTTTCCCACGATATCAGACTTCCCCTCAAAACTGAAAATCAACAATCCAGCGACAACTGCTCACGTCACCGCTGCTGAACGCTAGCACTCAGCGATGACCCACGCTAACTTCTGAACAGCTCTCACGCCAAAGCTCTAGCTCTCCAGACTTGTTCTAAGGACTAAAACAAAACCCAATAGCTTCTTCAAGCACATCGACGCAAAGCTGATCTCAATAAAACCTGATTAATTAACTCAATTAATCTCATCAGCTTTTTGGGTCTCACACAGAAACATGAGGAACGTAGGCAAAAAGAGAAGAAAACCTTCGAGCATACTCATCCACCGATATGGTTCCCTGAACCAATTTATCAAACTCTCGCTCCCGGGCATTCACATAAGACTCCGGAACATACTCCTGAAGGAACGCCGTGCAGAAACTATCCCAAGTAATCTCCACACCAGTCTCCTCAAGCGTACGTGAAGCACCTCTCCACCATCGCTCTGCATTCTTCCTCAGCTGAAAGGTCGCCAAACTCAGTCTGAGCTCATCATCATAGCGCACTCTATGAAATAGTCCGGTAATATGCTGCAGCCAGGACTCAGCATCGGAACAACTCTCGTCACCATCGAAAGTCTGAGGATTCATCCGTTGAAACCTCGCCATGATCAGTTCCATCTCAACCACACGGGCTGCAAGCACATCAACCTCATCCTCAACCTGTCTAGCACCTCTATGAATAGGAGGACTACGCTAAATCTCCTCATTCTAACCCTCAGATTCTGTCGGAATCTGCCTGGTAGCTCTAACCCTACGTCTAGGCGGCATCTAGGCAATCACTAATACAGTAAGAAATCATAGCAAGTCAACCTCATCCTCAACCTGTCTAGCACCTCTATGAATAGGAGGACTACGCTAAATCTCCTCATTCTAACCCTCAGATTCTGTCGGAATCTGCCTGGTAGCTCTAACCCTACGTCTAGGCGGCATCTAGGCAATCACTAATACAGTAAGAAATCATAGCAAGTATATCACATAGTCATGCACATGCAACAAGCAACACTGTACCTAGACTCAATTGTGATCAAAAGAATTCGAACTTATCCCAATTTAAGCTCTGATACCAAAAATGTCAGGTCCGACGCACAACACAAAGATTAACCACACAAATTACAATCGCGGAAGCATTTAAAAAGTAGCTAAAATTTTTCGCTTTGGCCTGACTTAGAAAACATAATTTAAAATACAACGATATTCAAAATATTGGTTTTACAGCAACTCAAAACCAACAGCAGATACAATAACAAATACAAGCATAGTATGACTCCCTAACAGGGTACACCCAAATCAGCAATAAAACATTACATTCTCACAGGATATTCCCCGGAGACTGCTCTACTGCCTAATATAAATAATATACATAGTTGGGACACTCTATCAACCTCCCGGGGCACCACCAGCTATCTCCACGACCAGCTGAGAAACCTGGATAACCTGAACAACACACAGGCAAACAAAACAATCCAGCCCCAGAGGGACATGTGGTCAAACCCCAGTACGGAGAGCAAGAAAATACAGGATGCAGATAGAGCAAGATATAAATGATATGCGATGTATGAGAACGGGGAGATTAGAGGATCCAAAGGACTGCACACCGCTGAATACCAGAACTGGGAGTGGTCTGTTAGAGTAGATGCCCAACTAGCCAACTTCTGGCGTGTGGGTTTATAGACTCTTGTATGAAACAATCTTTATATATTAGATTCGCATTTATTTATATGGCATTCTTTACTTTCATTGTGTTGTATAATGATTAAAAATTGCGTTGAGTAAAGACCTAGAATACACCAAAGTGTATGTTAGATGTGATAGTGGGTATGACGGCTATCATGAAACACATCTAATAGTCACTGTGTATTCTGAATTAGTTCCTAGTCTATTGGGCCGTCAAAATGAGGATAAGGCCGCCCGAGCTCGAGACTAGTATCCGTGATGCGAAGTACCATGTTTCATTGGTAGGAACATTGTGATGTTCTGAGCATGCAGATAGATAGTGACCTGGTGATCGATCGAACTAACCTCGTTCGGACTTTCCAAGTGGTTACCATTTGTCGAGTGGATAAGTCCGAGGTCTTGGTTGTACTGATTAGTCCTCACGACTCGAAACGTCATTGAGACTCTACATGATAGGCGTCTCACTTTGACTCGTTTGCCGACTCACTTGGGGTCATCAGGCGGCGGTATTGGGTGAGACCCCGATGCATGTAGGAGTCGAAGCATCGTTGTCGAGGATTCACCGCTCGCAGACATGCGTGGATATCCTATGCTATCTGAGGGGATAATAGTGTATAAATCTCTGTCCAGAGTACTAGAAGTGTTTTAGGTAAATGTGTTTACCTAGTTACACTCGCGATGTCACTATTCGATCTCCAAGATGTATGCATAGCTATCGGATCTTTAGCGACTCTCGATTTACCAATGGTCGTGAATCTGATCGTGATATATGGATTGAAAGGACCGTACTGTACGCTAACCACTACCAACTGGTTCTTGCAGGCACTATCAGTGACACCTATGGGATCATGAGGCGATGTTGCTAGACGCTCTTACCATTATCCGTTGGGCAAGTCCGGAATTGTGATTCCGGAGCCACAATGGTTGTGGGCCCACGACTAGCTGTATCCCTGAACCATTGAGGGTCACACAAGCACTGGATTCGAGATTCCCGCACGGATACTGAGCTCAATGTGTTGAGCATGAGAAGAGGATTTTGGGGAGTGCGATTTCCTAAAAGTCAACAGGGGTCAAATCATGATTTCCCGCTGTTGAGGGGCAAAACGGTCATTTTGCACTGGGGTTCTGAAAAATGGTTTTTCAGATCATAGTATTCAGTTTTGGAAACTGAGTCGATCGGTCCGATCTGACCGGCGATCGGAGTTACGATGAAGTCACGATGATGGGGATGAACTGAATGTGAGCATGAGAAGAGGATTTTGGGGAGTGCGATTTCCTAAAAGTCAACAGGGGTCAAATCATGATTTCCCGCTGTTGAGGGGCAAAACGGTCATTTTGCACTGGGGTTCTGAAAAATGGTTTTTCAGATCATAGTATTCAGTTTTGGAAACTGAGTCGATCGGTCCGATCTGACCGGCGATCGGAGTTACGATGAAGTCACGATGATGGGGATGAACTGAATGTTCATCCGTTGGACCCGGGCCCGTTGGGCCGGTCCAAGTCCATCACTAAGTCTATTTAATATAGACTTAGGCTTTAATCAAACTACTAGACAACTTAACTACACAAACCCTAAACCTAGCAATAGACTCCGCCTCCCTCCTCCTACAAAACCGCCGCCGCCGCCGCCGTTCGCCGGAAATTGTTCCGGCCAACTTGACGAGGAGATCCGTCCACGTCGATCTCGTCACACCTTCTAGTGCAGGCTGATGAAGGAGTCTCGTATCCGGTCGTGGACCTGATTGACGTTATCTACCGCCGTCTACCGTGAAGTGCCGGTTTCCTCGCGAAACTGGTCGGAGCCAGGCACGAGTTCCCAGCAAAGTAATCAACGATAAACACCCTATGAATGTCATAGCTTGCATGTTTTAATGAATTGTATTGATCGTCTCCCGGCAAATTTTTGTTCTTCCGCTGCCAGCCGGGAGGCGTGATCCGGATCCGACGTGGTTCCCCAACAGTGGTATCAGAGCCAAAGTTTCGGATCTGATCAGTACGATTACTACCTTATTGTATCTAACTTTCAATTTTTCAGAATCGAAACGAAGAAAAATCGACGTCGCATCGGCCACGGCGCCGCCGCGCATGGCGGCGCCCCATCATCATCGCCGCGCGCACGAGCGCGCGCGACGCCTGCGCGCTGGCCGCGCATGGCGCACGACCGCTGGCCATGCCCAGCGCATGATGGCCGATTGAAGATCACCACTGGCCGCGCCTCGCGGTCGAGAGATGGGCGCCACTCCGCGCAAGCTGTTGCGCCGCGTCTCGCCGATGCTGGGCGCCGTGTCGTGCTTGGATCTCGGCCGCTGGCCGCGCGATGTCACGGGCCTTCTAGGGTTTTGTTTTCTTCTAGGGTTTTTTTCGGGCCTGTCCCAGGCAGCCCGTGAAGTTTTCGGGCCGATATTCGATATCGGGCCCGTTTTGGTCGATTTTGAAATTTTGAGATTTTGGGCCTAAAATTGTTTTAAGCCCAATATGATATAATTAAAATTAGCATAATGTGATTTTAATTATAAAATATGATTTTATAATGAAATATGATTTTGTTGATTAAAATTTGATTTTATCGACAAAATACGATTTTATTATAAAATACGATTTTATGATTAAAATATGATATTGCGATAAATAATAGGATTATTTTATTTATGCATGTTAATTAGATTAATTACATGAGATAAATGTATCCCTTATATGTCATGGTAAATTTAAATGTAAATTACTAGATTTAGTGGGAGGACATCCGAAGACGGTGGACAATGACGATCAAGAATATTGAAGACCGAAGATCTGTAAAACCGGAAGCATTGTAATAGGATTGCATTGCATATTGCATTACCCCTAGGATTGGACCCAGGTCCGTGGCTGGCAACCACGGACCGCATAGCTCTCGCGATCGATCATCCCAATATTTATATATGTTGAAATATAGTTAGTTGAATCCGCATGTTGCATGTTTTAAATTTGATTTAAAATAAATGCATGAGACCAAATTTTCAAAAATAAAATCCCTCGTTTTAAATACGATGTAAAACTAATATCAAGGCAAATGTTTATTCGATAAAATAAAGGGTATTTAAAATTATTTAAATTTCCCTACCTTCCATCAACAATGGGTGTACGTCGATGCTACCCGTATACATGGCCCGGCTCATATTATTGAGGGGGTCATGTATGCCGGAAAGCTGTCCACGCCATTGACAATTGTTGTGAGTCGGTTGGAACTCCCATTAACGTTAGCTCATATTATTGGGGACGTTAAGGGGACCGTCCTTCACGACTCAACATTGATGGGTCATCTTGACACGTGATAGTAAACGGCGTCATATTATTGGGCCCTTACTGGACGTGAGGTGAATACATGGAGGTTGCACCGGCTGCAATTGGAAACTACCTTTTGGGGGTCATGGATGGCTGATATTATTCGGGTCCATGATCGCTTGATTGGGCTCCGTGTACCCATTAAAGAAACCTGTTTTCTCAATTTCATTAGAGGGTGGTGAAATCGTTAAAATAGTGGGAGGGTAATTCATAAAACTTAACGACCTTGTTTTATGTCTTAGAGTTTATTTTATATATAGTTAGTGATGTATGTCTGCTTTCCTTTTCAGTATTACTGCATTATAAAATGGTTTCGATGAAAAACCCGCTCGCTGCTATACTGGATAGCAACAGGTTAACCGGTCTGAACTACCAAGACTGGCTCCGCAACCACAATCTTGTATTGGCTTCGGAGAAACTTCTTTATGCGATAGAGAAGAGTCCTCCGAAGGAATCCCCTGCCGATATCAGCCTTGAGGAGCTGATAATGCTTAAACAATGGTGGGACGACGAGGTTAAAGCTCGGTGCTATGTGATGGCATCGGTGTCCAATGAAATGCAACGGCGTTTTGAGAAGACGAAGTATGCTGCTGACATACTTTTTCATCTCAAAGAGCTGTACGGGGAGAACTCTCGACATGAGAGGTTCACGGCTGTCAAGGAGCTTATGACAAGCCGCATGCGCGATGGGACTTCGGTCCGCGAGCATTGGGTTCGTATGATTGGGCTCGTTGAAAAGCTGTCGGACCTTGATATCGCACTTCCACATGAGCTGTCGGTGGATGTACTTCTCCTCTCACTACCCGCTGCATTTGACCCCTTTGTGGTCAACTACAATATGAACAAGCTGGCAGCCACCCTTGAAGAGGTGGTTAACATGCTTGTAGTGTTCGAAGGAACCATAAAGAAGGACAAACCCGTCCTCCTCATGGGCTCTTCTTCCTCTGCGAAGAAGGGGCCCAGACGCAAGAGCAAGAAGCGTTCTGCTCCTGCGAAGGAGGAAAAGTCCGCCAAGAAGCCAAAGGCAAAGGCTTCAAAACCGAACAAGTCTGAGGATGTTTTCCACCACTGCAACAAGCCTGGGCATTGGAGGAGGAACTGCAAGGAGTACCTCGAGCAGTTGCGAACTGCGAAAGGTATGTTCTATATTGAAATAAATATGTCTCTTAATTCGACTTCTTGGGTACTTGATACCGGATGTGGATCTCATATCTGCAATGATTTGCAGGTGATGACAAGAAGCCGACGTCTTAGAGAGGGTGAGACCCACTTGAGGCTTGGCAATGGAGCAAGAGTTGCTGCAGTAGCTATAGGAGATGTTTATTTATTTCTGTCTTCTGATTTTAAGTTGTTATTGAGAAACGTTTTATTTCTAAGCTAGGCTAGGTCATATTTCTCTAAGTAGGATGAACAAGTTAGTTAGGAGTGACATGTTTGACATGTCAGACATTAACTCCCTACCGACTTGTGAATCTTGTCTTAAGGGAAATATGACCAAGCAACCCTTCAAGGGCAAGGGTGAGCGTGCTCAAGGCCTATTGGATTTGATCCATACTGATGTGTGCGGCCCGTTTAGTATTGGTACTAAATACGGTCACACATACTTCATCACCTTTACCGACGATTACTCTAGGTATGGGTACTTGTACTTAATGAAGCACAAGTCTGAATCCTTTGAAAAGTTCAAAGAATTCAAGGCTGAAGTTGAAAATCAATTAGGCAAAAGTATTAAAGCACTTCGATCTGATCGAGGTGGCGAATACATGAGTGCTGAATTTCAAGACTATCTAAAAGAGAATGGGATTCTCGCACAGTGGACCCCTCCGGCCACACCACAGCTCAATGGTGTAGCGGAGCGTCGCAATCGGATCATGTTGGACATGGTTCGATCTATGATGAGCTTCACTGAACTTCCTACCTTATTTTGGGGCTTTGCGCTCGAAACGGCGGTAATGTTGTTAAACAATGTCCACATCAAGGCAGTGGACAAGACCCCATATGAGATATGGATGGGCAAACCACCCAAGTACTCATTCATGAGGATTTGGGGATGTCCTGCTTACGTGAAGCAGACAGTGGGAGATAAGCTGGATACGAGATCCATCTTATGCTACTTCATTGGGTATCCAAAGAATTCCATTGGATACTACTTCTACTATCCCAGCGAAACAAAAGTGTTTGTTTCCAGGAATGCCACCTTTATGGAAAGGGAATTTCTACTTGATAGAAAAGGCAAAATAGTAGAACTCGAAGAGGTTCGAGATCCAATAGATGCTGATTCTAATTTGTGGCTTTTAGCATTGCAGTCTGAGTTTGACTCAATGCATGCTAACCAAGTTTTGACTCTTGTTAACCCTCCCGAAGGAATTGTTCCTATTCGGGTGTAAATGGGTATACAAGTAGGAAACTTGGGGCTGATGGTAAGGTAATGACCTACAAGGCACGACTAGTCGCGAAAGGTTACACTCAAAGACAAGGTGTTGACTATGATGAAACCTTCTCGCCAGTCGCAATGTTCAAGTCGATTAGAATCTTGTTAGCCATAGCCGCATGGTACGACTATGAGATATGGCAAATGGATGTGAAAACTGCGTTCCTTAATGGAAATATTAAGGAAGAGATCTATTTGACGCAGCCCGAGGGTTTCACATCTGTTGGAAGCGAGCATAAGGTATGCAAGCTTCAGAGATCGATCTACGGTCTCAAACAAGCATCACGAAGTTGGAACCTGAGATTCGATGAAACAATTAAGGAATTTGGTTTCATTAAGAATCCCGAGGAGCCATGTGTATACAAGATGGTAGTTAAAAGCACTGTGACATTCCTCGTACTTTATGTTGATGACATTCTACTCATTGGGAATGATGTAGGAATGCTGCAGTCAACTAAAGTATGGTTGTCTAGTAGATTTTCGATGAAGGACATGGGTGAAGCATCCTATATTCTTGAAATACAGATCTATCGGGATAGATCTAAAAGGATGCTCGGACTCACCCAAGCTACCTACATCGATACCATACTTAAGAGGTTCTCTATGGAAGAGTCCAAGAGAGGACACCTACCTATGTGCCACGGGATCACTCTATCTAAGTCTATGTGTCCAAAGACTGATGAGGAGATAGAGAGTATGACACGTGTGCCATATGCCTCGGCAATAGGTAGTATTATGTATGGCATGATCTCGACTAGACCGGATGTCGCATATGTTGTGAGTGTCACGAGCCGCTACCAGGCCAACCCCGGCCAATTGCATTGGAAGGCTGTGAAGGATATTCTTAAGTACTTACGAAGGACTAAAAATATGTTCATGGTCTATGGGGGTGGTGAACTGAAACTGGAAGTCTACACTGACTCTAGCTTCCAGTGTGACGTGGATGATTCGAAATCAACCTCTGGATTTGTATTCACGCTCAACGGTGGTGCTGTCTCTTGGAAGAGTTCCAAGCAAGACAACATCGCGGATTCAACAACTGAGGCTGAGTACATCGCAGCATCAGCTGCTGCTAAGGAGGCCGTTTGGATAAGGAATTTCATCCAAGAGTTGGCCGTCATTCCTAATGGAGTTGGTCCAGTTCCCGTGTACTCCGACAACACGGGTGGTGCCGTTGCGCAAGCAAAGGAGCCTAGGTCTCACCAAATATCCAAACACATACTAAGGAAATACCACATAATCCGGGATATTGTGGCTAGAGGTGACATAGCAGTTGAGAGAGTCGCCTCTACGGACAACGTTGCTGATCCACTTATGAAGCCCTTGCCATGATCGTTGTTTGAAAAACATCGCGAAACAATGGGACTACGTCTGATGAGTAGTTGGCTTTAGGGAAAGTGGGAGATTGTTAGAGTAGATGCCCAACTAGCCAACTTGTGGCGTGTGGGTTTATAGACTCTTGTATATGAAAATATTTATATATGATATTTGCATTTATTTATGGCGTTCTTTACTTTCATTGTGTGTATAATGATTAACAATTGCGTTGAGTAAAGACCTAGAATACACCGAAGTGTATGTTAGATGTGATAGTGGGTATGACGACTATCATGAAACACATCTAATAGTCACTATGTACTCTGAACATGTTCCTAGTCGATTGGGCCGTCAAAATGAGGATAAGGCCGCCCGAGCTCGAGACTAGTATCTGCGATGCGAAGTACCATGTT